>SNQJ01S0049495.1:131801-161772 GCA_010110895.2 Picea sitchensis | reverse complement strand
GGACGAAACAATATTCTGAACAAATAGCGAGAAATTTTTCCACAAAACTTGTTTCGTTGAGCGAAATAATCCGATCACAATCACCATGGTCATATACTGTTTTTGGCAATATATTAAAATTTGTAATGGATATCCCATTACCCGACATTATCTTTTTTGCATGTTTCTGGACAAGTTGTGTAGGAATAGTCAATGTGACTGTCATCATGGCCTCCTTGTCTGTCATGTCAGCACGCATAATGGATCTAGTTTTTTTTTCCTTGTCCAAGTAGGTGCTATAGATGACCATTATGTCCCTGATGAACACTTGTCCAGTTCAGCAGTTGTTCAAGCCCTCTATTGATAGTACTTTGGGTGTTACAACTCTAGACCTGGCGACAATGTTTTAATAGGAAAACTAAAGAGAATGGTAGTGTGCATTTTTTTTTTGTATTCTTTTTTTACTGGCATAAATCTACAAGTAGATGCATAGCTTCGATAAAATATGGAGCTAGAGTTTTACAACTACACCTCTTAGTCTGCAGAACATGAGCTATGTTTGGTGTCTCGCTTGTACTTGTTGATACTTCTTGTGAACTACAAACCATGTATTGCAGATGACATCAACATATTCACCATGCCATAGATGAATAAATAGTTGAGGATATTTGTTTGGTAAACATACTAGGAACAGAATGTATGCATATTTACCTTTGGCCTTATCGGTCTGCTGATGTCTAGGATGACTGACTACTTATGGCCATGTCACTAGTCCAACCTTTTCTAATGCAAGCATGTGTAGATGAACATCAGAAGGACTAAAAAAGCATATGCATTGTATATTTTCATAATAGTTCTTGATGTCACATGCAGGGTGGAACGAGATGGAATATGAAATAGGGTGTCAAGGAACATACTCAGGAAACATGAGGACACGAGCGTCAAATTGTATGCCTCTGATTTTTTTACTAGAAAAATCGGTAACATTAAACAGGGTGTGATAGCAGGGCACAATGGCCAATATGTATATCACTGACCCTCGGAAGCTAGGGGAGCAATCTTGAACCTGCCCTCCCGGCACCCGCAATCGAAAAAGTGGGTAAGTATGGAATAAGGTAGAATCGTGACCATAAATGTGAAACCGTTAGTCCGCCAACCGGCGCACCAAGGCATTTTCAGAAATACCACTAAGCAGAGCAATTAGAAAGAAAAAGGGATAATGGAAAATGGAAAAAGTAGAAATGGGGAGGGCAGAAAGGCCCATTGCTTCCAAGTCAGCATTTTCTAGTATAATATTATATGCCCCCACCCAGTTTGTATATTTAATTTACCATCACAGTTGGTATACCTTTTCGAATATTGTACCACAGAACCCTCTATCGTTGCACAGAACAATTCATCTTCATGTCCAACCAACTTGTTTTTTCCAAGGTAGCAAGGCCAAATATACAATGGACATGAAGGCAAGTTAGTATGAAGACAGACATGTAAAAGAAAGAAAAACAATTCTATTTATTCCAACATAAAAACAAACAGAATACAATGCAGAAAGATACGTAGTATATACATACAGGTACACCAAAAAAATTATAATAATAAAAAAAGGGTGCAAAGCAGTAGAACAAGCACAACAAATATACAGACAGTAAATGAAATACTAAACACTGGAATATGAAATAAGAGTATAGGTATCCACCTCTGTAACTCCTCGTCTACATTCCCACCAAAGATTTCATCGTCCTCTCCAGCCATTATGTTTGCTTAAATGTAGCAATGCAAGAAAAATACAACGGACATGAAGGAGGTTAGTATGCAGGAAGACATGTAATGAAGATAAGTTATTATGTAGGAAGGTACGCAACATATACATACAATAAAGTAGGTGAACACATATACAGATAATAAATGAAATACAAAAGAATGCAATATGAAATAACAGTAGGTTTATATCTCCTCTTCAATCGATGCAGTCAAGACTCCGTCGTTCTCTCCAACTATTCTGTTTGTTTGAATGTGGGAACACACAAAATACAATGAACATGAATGGAAGATGTTATGCACCGGAGAACAAGTAATATGTACATGCAGTAAATGATACTAAATGAATAGAATAAAATATAAGCAGAAACATGAACCTTTGCACTTTTCCATCCATAGTTGTAAATATGTAATTTTTTTCCCTGCCCAAAATATATTACAAGCCACAAAATATTACTAAATTGCATGGCCATAGCTAAACGATTTTGGGTTTTCCATGGAAAAGTATCCAGATGTCCTTCCACCCATGGAAATACATGTTATTTATCCTCTACACAGATTGTTGTGCCCAAGATACAAGATTTTGGTTTTCTGTGGCAAACTACCCAGATATGCTTCCAGACATGGAAATATAATTTTGCAGTATATTTGGTGTACATATCATATCTCAAGTTCAAGAAAAATTGTATCATGGTCACACCAGTCTGTGTAGAGGATAAAGAACATGTATTTTCATATGGGCACATTTCACCATACATGGTTTATAAGTGCAACTTGCATATGTTTTATTTTAACAAAAAAACAGCGGATATTGCAATTTCACATGTACTTCTCAAACTAGTTTTCATGCAACTATTTTCTATCATGTCAACATTGAAGCACCAAAAAAATCTCACAGAAGAATAGATATCGACCTCACTAGACAGGGAAAATAACACAATCGTATGTCCACTCGTGGGTGCATGGGTTGAACACTGTAAAGCGCCCAAAAAATAATAATAATACATAAAAATAAAAAAAACAGTTCCAACTGTCAACATAGGACCCCAACCCTCGAAAGCCAAAGAAAACAGCAAGCAACAACCACTGAACAAGAAACAACCACCAAACCAGTAAACAACATAAGTATCTCCAACGATTACGAAACTGCAGTTGAAGCACAGAAAGAACCGGAAACATGTGACGAGCATTCCAGTAGAAATAAGCAAACATTCTTACTTGTAAATTGCAAACACTGAAAACAAAGAATGAATAGAAAATGAAACTATGGCATGTAAACTTACTCCGAAACGATGAAAGGCAAAAGTGCAGGTCGAATTGTGAACCAAACAACAACAACAAGTAGCAATCGACGAACCAACGAAGAAGAAGCACTCATCAAACCAACAAACAATGTATGTAGCTTCAACGATGACGAAATTGCATTGCAAGAATAGAAGAATGATGAAACATACAATGCCTAATCAACTGGTGGTGGACAACAATATTGTCCAAAATCACTGCAACATTGTATGGAAAATTTCGAGGAAAAATGTACTCCGAGAAGTGTATTTAGATAAACATTTAAGGTTGTCAGGGGTATCTAAGGGCCTGGCCGGTATAAAACATTTAAGTTGCAGGGCTTGTTGGGACCTGGGTGTCATGTAGCTTGTTACAAGTTGGCCGGTCCTATTCAAGCACCTCAAAAAGGGTAATCAACACATTTCAATACAAATACAAAGGGTAATAATAATATGGTAGCACAAATAAAAAAAATAGAAATCTGTCTGAGGGGTTTATAAACTTTGGGTGCAAGTCACTATGACTGTAGATATCAGCAACTCAATATGATTAGTACAAGTAAAAAAATCATGGTATACAAGACAATGCCTAGTAGAAAATGCTAAGACAAACATTGAACTAATGCTGGCATTAATCCACCTTCATGCAATGCATGAAAATATATGATTCAAAAATTGACGATCAAATACGCTGGATATACCAACATATATAACATTGGGAATAGTGAAGCTGTAAATAAGACCTCCAATCTGTTACAATCATATCATTACATATATGGTACTTTTTTATTATACAAAATCAATGTTTTTAGTTCCCATAGTTCAACAATAGAGATATTATGGAAATATTTGTGGTCAAAGGACAAACTAATAGGACTTCTAGTAATTATCGATGGCTATAGTCCCTATATGCCTTGGGTGGGGACTAATACTTGATGCAAGCATGTAAGTTTCTATCTCCTCTTCAACCGACGCAGTCAAGACTCCATCGTTTTCTCGACTATTTGTTTGTTTGAATGTGGGAACATACAAAAATACAATGAACATGAATGGAATTTTGTATGCATCGGAGAACAAGTAGTATGTACATACAATAAATGAGACTCAACAAATAGAATAAAGGATAGGCAGAAACACTTATGAACCTTTGTGCTTCTCCATCCATGGTTGTAAATATGTAATTTTTTTTTTAAATTAAAAATATATATTACAAACCTAAAATATGAAATTGCATGGCCATAGCTAAGCGATTTTTGGTTTTAAATTGTAAAGTATCGAGATATGCTTCCACCCATGGAAATACGTATTCTTTATTCTCTACACATATTCTTGATCCCACGATACAAGATTTTGTTTTTCTGTGGAAAACTACCCGGAATAGCTTCCATGTATGGAAATATAATTTTGCAGTGTCTTTGTGGTACATATCATATCTCAAGTACAAGAAAAATTGTATCATGGTCACACCAGTCTATATAGAGGATAAATAACACCTTTCCTTATGGGCACATTTCATCATACATGGTTTATAGAAAGTGCATCTTGCATATGTTTTATTTTAACAAAAAAGCAACGGATATTGCAATTTCACATGTACTTCTCAAACTATTTTTTATGCAACTATTTTCTATCATGTCAACACTAAAGCACTAACAAAATCTCACAGTGGGAACAATCAACCTAGCCCAGGATAGGAAAAATAACACAACCATGCGCTCATGGGTCGAGGGATGAACTCTTGTGGCTTGCCAAAATTAATAATAATACATAAAAAAAATAATAATAATGATAAATATAATAATAATGTTGGTGAAGGAAAAAAAAGAAAACAACAAGCACCAAGCCAGTACAGAATAGGCCAGCAAGTAGCCCTAGATCCCAAAATGGCAGCTTGAGCCATTTTAACCATCAGCCAAGCGAACCAATGATCCAGTGAACAGAAAGCAACAACCATGAACCGGTAAACAACATATATCTCCAGCGATTACGAAGCGTAGTTGAAACCACGAGAAGGAGCAGGAAACATGTAGCGGTATGCGATGCTCAAATAAGCAAACATTCTGCCTGGCTGCAAGTACCTAAGCGACAAAAAGGGCAGAAATGAAACTATGGCATGAGAGCACTGCGAAATGATGAAAGGAAAGGCACTTGAATTGAATTGAGACCAACAACAACAACAAGCAATTGTGAACCCGACAAGAAAAGCCTCCTGTGAACCGATGAAACAATGTGTAGCTTCAATTGGCTGAAATTGCATTGCAAGGCTAGAAAGAAGGATGAAACATGTAATACTTATTCAGGCGATTGGACAACAATGTTGTCCAAAATCACTACAACATTGTATAAGGTGCATTTAGAGGAAAAATGTGCTTGGTATTTATATAAACATTTAAGGTTGTCGGGTTGTATAAAGGGCCTTGCGGTATGAAAACATTTAAGTTATTAGGCATGTTGGAGGACGTCGCGTCATGTAAACATTTAAACTTCCGGACCTATTCAAGCACCTCAAAAAGTGTCAATACATTTCAATACAGAAGCACAAAGGGTAATAATAATGATAGTACTTCAAATAAAAAATAAATCACAATACAAGGTTATAAAATTTGGAATTAGTAGATCACTATAACCCTTGGATATCTAAACATTTTACAATATGATTAGTTACAAATAAAAAAACACCATATATGATCTGAGACAATGCTAGCAGAAAATGCTGGACAATAAACATTCGAACTAATGCTAGCGTGAATCCACCATACGTGTGATGCATAGAAAATATATGATTCAAAAGACCCTATACAATCAAATACTTTGGATATGCCAACATATATAACATTGGGAGATAGTGAATCGAATAAGACCTCAAATCTATTATCCAATAGGATCATGACATATATGGTACTTTTATTATATAAAATCAATGTTTTAGTTCCCTAGTTCCAACAATAGATATTATTATGCTGGAAATATTTGTGGTCAAAGAGACGAACTAATGAGGAAGTCAGCAGTGTATCGATCGCTATAGTCCCTCTATATGCCTTGGCTGAGGGACTAATAAGAAGTGGCCATCAACCACAAATTAATTTTTTTGTTAGTTAGGACCACTATGAACCATTGTGCCCATTACATGATACTAAATCTCCACTCATAAAGCCAAGTGGCATTGCATTAGACTTGCATTAGACTCATATTTTAAAAACACAATACTCAAAATGTTTAAATGTATATATATATATATATATATATATATATATATATATATATATATATATATATATATGAAAATGTTATATATATATATATAACAACAGGAGTGACCCAACAATTATATATATATATATATATATATATATATATATATATATATATATATATACATGAGAATGACCCTATGAAACATGTAGGGGTGACCAAAATTGTATAAACGTGGTGATTCCCTCATGTTTTATATATATATATATATATAACAACATGGGGTAATAACAATTTTATATATAAACATATAAACATGGGAGGTGACTATGAAATTTAGCCACTTACTATATGAAAATGAAGAGCAGTTTGCGTTGGGATATTTAGACACTTGGGGTTAGTTAAAGATCAACTTGGTCTAATGTAATGGCCGTTAGGTTAAATATGTGTTTCTTAGTGTTTTCTTTATTATGCATTTGTGGTTAGGAAATGGCCGGTCACAATATGTTCCCAATGTAGAATAATCTAATGTTTCATATTCTCCTCGATCTTAACAACTACATTGAGTTGTGGATTAAAACGATTATGATTTTTATTTAAAGAGCATGGAGGTCATTTGATGATGATCCCGATTGAAAAACTCTCTTGTAAATTTCTCTATAATTTTCTTTTGCATTAATAAATTTCTCAAGTGGCCACATTGGTTGAGACCATGGATGTTTCCCCACATTAGAGTTTTACCGATGAAAAAATTGGTGTGTTATCTTTGATGGTTGTGTGAGTGGTTACGAAGTTGACTAATATGTTTGAATACATGTATTGTATTTTCAATTAGTCGGTAGCCTCTTATATTAGACTCATACTAGATCTAGATCTTTCCTTTGTTGTTGGTCTTATTGTCCGTTATATGCAAACACCCACTTGAAAATAGTGGAAAAGAAACTAAAGAATACTTGATATGTTTGGGAGTGAGTTAAAGTTGAGATACATTCACGAGGTCAAGGGGACTCCTTTATTGGTTGGTTTCACTAATTCCTATTGGCGGCGACCACGATGATTGAAAGTCTATTGTAGGTTATGTTTCCATCCTTGGTTAAGGAGCTATCACTTGGGCCTATAAGAAAAAAATTAATTGATTTTTATTTAGCAGAGAAGCGATGTAGTAGCAGTTAATGCAAATCAAGAATCATTGTGGCTTTAATGGATCCTTTCAAATTTTGGATTCAATGACATCTAAAACCCTCTAGTGCAACAATGGAAAGGTCAACAACCTCTCAAAGACCCAATAATTCAACATATTTTGCAAAAAACTACACATGCACTTCATCATAAAGCTCATTCTTGATCAAGTTATTGAGTGCTCTTACCATCTAAAAACAATTAAGTTCTTGTAGAAATTTTCACAAATTCTCTTAGAGAATCAAAGTTTTCCAAACTTCAATCTATGATGGGAGTTGAAGTTTTGAGTAGGGAATAGGCTCTAATGCCTCCTTTCTTCTCTTATTGTATCACCTTTGTAAATAGCAATCATATCCCAAGTTGTTCTTAAGGGGGATGTTGAATATTCTAGACATAGGAGTTAGTTAAGATCAACTTTGTCTAATGTGTCGTTAGGTAAAAGTGTGTTCTTTATTATGCATTAGTATGCATTTGTAGTTAGGAAATATGATGGTCATTATATGTTCCTGACATATAATGATATGATGGTTCATATTCTCAATCTTAACGGCTACATTGATATGTTTCTTAACGCGATTGGTATGATCTCTATTTAAAGATATTGGAGGTCATTTGTTGATGATCGATTGTGAGAAACCCTCTTGTAGATCTCTTTGTAAATTTTTTCTTTGCATTAATAAATTACTCCAAGTGGCCACATTGGTTGGGGATGTGGATGTTTCCCCGCAAGGTTTTTACCAAGTGAATGTTGACAAAGTGTCCTGAGACCGTAATTTTATAATAAGGAAAAAGTGATTACAATCTTAAGTGAGAACTCATAATCTACTCTTAACCTCACTTGAAGAGGAGATAGTTTACATAGCTCAACTCTAAACTAAAACTAGGAGAACAATAATCCCATAATCACATGAGTATGATAGGTGTACTTTACATAGAATCTAGGTGTCATTATCCTAACAAATTAGAATAAATTAAATTCTAAAAACATTTATACTAGAAAATGCTTAGACTATAGAACTTTAGGATTATGAAACTAATAATCCCCCTTTTAATCGGAAAGTTCATTTTTAAAAATACCAATTTCATCTCTGAACTTAGTGAAATTTATTCTATCAAGAGGCTTGGTAAAAAATATCTAAATTTTGATCTTCAAATGTATATAAGACTGAGAGCTGAGAACGATGATGTCTTTGATGATGAGAGATTTGATGAAGTGGTACTTGGTGTCAAACATGTTAGTCTTTGAATGAAATATTAGATTCTTAGCCATCTTTATTGCTGACTGACTATCGATCAATAAAGTAGTTGGTGAATTCTGAGTTTCACCAAGATCCTCTAAAATTCTGCATAGCCATACAATCTTACATGTTGCTTCCCAAGCCGATATGTACTATGCATCTACTGAAGAATTTTCAATTGTTATCTGCTTTTTACAATTCCAAGATACCGTTGTTGAACCCATATTCATTAAATAACGGAAATTGGATGTTCTACATCAATGTCACCTGCAAAATCAGCTATCTGAATATCCAGCAAGTGTAAAATTTGTGTTTCTTTTGTAGAGAATACCAAAATCTTTTGTACCCTGAATGTATCTTAGTACCCTTTTGTTGAATTCCAATGACTTTACCTTGGTTCCTGCATAAACCTTGAAAGTATCTTGTGGAATTGAATATGACAAATATGGTCAATTATTTGTCAAATAAATGAGACTTCCAACCAATTACATGTACTTTGTATTGTTTACCAATTCCCCCCTTCAAATTTTTAAAGTTTCAATTTTTGCTCCATGGGGTAAGAGAAGGTTTACAATAATCCATGCCAAATTTATTTAACAATTATGTAGCATACTTGGTTTGATTAAGAATATTTGGTTGGGATGTTGAGATAGCAACTCAGAGATAATAATCAATGTCCCTAAATCATTCATTTTGAACCCTACTTTAAGTTCTTCATTAACCTGTTTGATGTGAGATTCATGTTATGATTAAGTCATCAACATAGAGTATAAGTATCACCATGTGCTTATCTTGCATTCAAAATACAATGTATCATCGACTCACTTAGTTGAAAATGTCCTTTTTAGTTAATCATCCATTTTTGCGCGCAAGATTAGGGCGACAAACCATATAAAGCCTTCACAAGTTTGCAAACTTTTTGTTCTTGTCCTTTGCTTCAAACCTTGTGGTTGAGTCATGAAATATATTCCTTTAGATCTCCATTCAGGAAGTCACTTTTGGCATCCATTTGATGTAATTTCCAACCATTATAAGAAGCCAAATTGATAACCATTCTAATAGTATTCCATTTAGCTGTGGGTGCAAAATTTTCTTCATAATCAATTCCTTCTTGTTAAGCAAAACCTTTAGCAACAAGTATTTCTTTGTACTTTTTAATTTTAACATTGGGCTTGTACTTTACTCAATAAAACCATTTACAACCAATGGGATTAACGTGGAAGATTCTTTTGAGGTTATTCTATCAGAGTCTTTTTCGTTTCATTATTAGATGACTCATAAGAACCTTTTGATAAATAGATGTCTTATGTAGAAACAAGTCTTTTTCAAACCAAAATGCTTGATTTGACTTGTTCAACTTACCTTTACCCTTAGTGTTTTTCTTCTCTAGACTAAGGAGATGAATAATCTCATCTAAACTATTGCTTTTAGTTTCATCAAAATGACATTCTGACTGATGAATTTTCCATCTAAAAGAAATCTATACCCTTTCTTTTCATCAGTGTATCCAATGAAGATACACTTCATACTTTGTTTTTCCAATTTAGTCCTCTTTTCCTTAGGAACTAAAGCGTAACATGTTGAGCCAAAAACCCTAAGATGATTTACCTTGGGTTTTAAGGCATATCAAGAAGAAGCTTCATAAAGGAGTTTGTCCATCTAAAGTCTGAGGTGTCGATTTCTTAGATAAATTGCGGTAATAGACCTTCAACCCAACATTTTTATTGCTCAACCCTCTAATTTTGCATCATAGACCTTGCCATGCTCATGAGTTCTGTTCATTCTTTCCATGAATCCATTATGTTATGTTATGGAGTATAGGGAGTTTTCAATTGCCTCTTAATTCCATTTTTTCGACAATAATCGGTACAGATTTGGTTGAAGTAGATTCTCCTCCATTATCAGTTCTCAAAGCAGCAACCTTTTCTCTAGTTTCATTTCCAATCATGTGTTGAAAATAAACAAACTTTCAAAAGATTCATACTTTTCCTTTAAAAATTACACTCATGTGTTCTAGTGTGGTCATCAATAAACAATATAATTATCGACGTCCACCGAAAGAATATTCCATTGGACCACATATATCAGTGTGAATCAACTCCAAATACTATGTTGCTCGCCATGAGATGGTTGGAAAATCTTCTCTCTTTTAGCGCCAAAATACAAACTTCACAATTGAATTTTCTTTTTTGAAAGTTGGCAAACCCTTTACAAATCTAGGGACTTAAGTTTCAAGAGACTATCAAAGTTTAAGTGAACAAATCGAAAATGCCATAATTTGATGAAGACATTTTGGAATTCACTATTGTTGCAACCTCTTGCTTTCTTTGGATGATTTTCCCATTCATTCTTAGTAATTTCCCATTCATTCTTAGTAATTTCCCATATTCATATCCAGTCATTATTATTTTCAATTCATCCTTATCTGAATTAATCTTTACCAAACCATCTTGCATGACAATTTGATGTCCAGCTTGTCTGGTTGTGACTAAGGATAACAATTTTTCACAATTCAGGGAGAAGACTTTCAGACCTTTTCCTTGAATTATGTAAGGTTGTATCATCATCTAATAAATGATATTTATTTTGAACATATTTATAATTCCAAAATAGTCTCTACGATAAGTCATATGTTGAGTAGCCCGTGTCCAATATCCGATCATTTTCAAATGAATCTACATGTTGGACTGAAAAAACATATTCTTATTGATCATCCCAGTAATCTTGATCCTCTGCATATTAGGTTGATTGTTGAGAATTTGAATTTGATGTCTGCTTAAACTTTGGCAATTGATCATTGCTTGTAAGACAATTTGATGCATAATGACCCATCTTTAACATATTTTACATATTACTTGATTGAAATTTATGCCTCTTCCCGACTTTGCATTATTATTGTGAGGATTACTTTGAAAATTTTGTTGATGAAATTGCTACGACCTCTACCTTGACCACGACCTGTACCTTGACCAAGACCTCTACCACAACCTCGATTAGAAGATTGATTAAAAGGAAATTTTCAAAATTTGATTTTCTTCTTCCTTTAGAACTTTTAGCTTTAGTGAAAAAGATCTTCTCTACGATTGTTTTGTTTCCAAAATATTTACTATGTTGATCCAGTAATTCACTAAGTGAATCGAAATTCATAGTTGATAACTTATTAGTTATTTGCAAAGTCTCAAGAAAATTCTTATAATATTGACACAAGCCATTTATCACAATGGAGACTAGAAAACTATATTCAAGTTTAGGAGAAAACCGTCTTTGAGCAGTTCATGATGATATTATCAAATCAGAAATGTTCTAATACATCGCCAATGGTTGCTAATCTTTGTTTAAGAAATTTCACTTGTAGATCAACTCTATGAGATCTCTTGCAGGAGTATCAAAAATCTTATTTAACATATTCCAAGTAGACCATGCATCTTTGGAATTCTGAATATGAACAAACATTTGTTCAATTACAGAAGAACATAGAAAAGAAAGTGCTTTTTCATATTTTAAATTCCATTTTTCTAAAGAAGTAGCATCGGTGGGCTTAGTTGGAGCGGTATCACCATCACATATATCACACCATAATTCATTATAGATCAAAGTGTTATACATGTGCTGACTCCAAGATTTGTAATTCTTGGGTCCATCTAACTTATCTCATTTTGTGAATAGATTGATTAATTTAGACATGATGTTTATTGCAACATTTGTAAGTGAATAATCCAAAAACTACAAGAGAGAACTAAAGGAACCATAAATAAAAGGTACACAATCATTACAAAGAGTACTTTTAAGGGCTTGGCATTGACCCTTTAAAAACTTCGTTGGAAATGGAGTTTGAGAGTATTTCAATGGACTCTTCTCAACTTCTAAGCATTCAAGACTACAATCAAATCTTTCAAAGTTTGACCTTTTTTTACAAGATAGATATCATTTTACAAGTAATAAAATGTGCCCCCCCTTGAACTAAAGTCATGAATGACTTAAAAGATTACAACTCAAATTTCTAAAAACCAAAAAAACAAAACTCTTTAATCTGAAGATCAGAGTTTAAAATTCTTATAACTCCACATATTTATGTTAAAAAAAATTTGGTCCCTCTATGTGTGTGTCTCCTTCATCAGAATCCTTCATCGTCCCTCAATCAGGTCCTCAACCATTCGATATGAACAAATATTTTTTAACAATTTTTTACCAATTTAATGAGTTCAAAAAATTGCCCATCAAAATCGCACAGAAGAGGCTCGAAAATGAGGACACGCAATAATATTTTGACATGCAGAAGAGGTCAGAAGACTTTATGCGCAGTTACGTATAGCTACCATGTAGGGTCTCTTTATCTTACATGCAGGGTCTTTGATCACTTCCATGTAGGCTCTCTATGGTTGTCATTTGTTCATATCAAAATTCGATTGTTGTGATTTGCAACCTTGGTATCTGAAATCAAAGTTTGAAGCAACAAATTCCTTTGTCGTTTTTTGTTGTTTCTTGTAGGAAATACAAAATCCAAAGTTGCATAAACAAAGCCCCAATGGAAATACTATTTAGCTTTGTTTCTGTTGTTTATTTCATACTTGGGATGTGTCTCGATATTTTCAGAGGGATTTATTCTCCAGAGATACCAGATCGAGTATTGGCAGCTACAAATACTCCAGATCGGAGAAGTTGGAAGCATCGTTGGTGGGAATGGATCTATACCAGATCTGATCCACACAAATTCGCAAAGGGGTCTTCCTTTTCACCAATCTAATACCATAGATTCAATATGATGACCTTTTTCTAAATTCATATGTGATTCACGATCCGGTCCTTGATACAGACCTTGATATGGACCTCAATCTGAGACAGTCGAAAAATATAAAAATATAGAAATCTAAATACGGATTTAAATTGTCAGATTTATAAAATGATCTGAAGCAATGTTTACAAATGAACCCTTTTAATAAAATAGAAATGGATCTATGAGATCTAAAGAAAAAATGCAAGTATACACTTTTATCTACCCTGATCTCTTAGATTTACAGGAAAGAAAGTTGTTATTAATCAAATGTACAAACTTAAAAATTGAAGATTTACAAGTTTACAACTCAAAAAAAAACGATTCAATCAATTATTGAAAATTGATCATTCTTGATCATAATAACAATTTTCCTTATTTTAAACAACAACAGATTACCTTAGTATTGTTGCCCTTGAGTTTGAAGAGATCTAGGTTGATGTTGTGGAGACTTCTTGCTTCCTCAATCCATCTTAGTCTCTTTACATCACAAAAAGAATTTTCCTGCATGGCTCACGATACCATGTAGACAAAGTCCTGGAACCATTAATTTTTATTAATAAGGAAAAGTGATTACAATCTAAAGTGAGGAACTCATGTCTACTCCTTTAACCTCACTTGATGAAGGAGTTTGTTTATATAGCTCAAATCTAAACTAAAAGTAAGAGAACAATCAATCTTATAATCCCTTGAGCCATGATAAGTGTCCTTTACATAGAAGTTAGGTGTCTTTATCCTAACAAACTAGAATAAATTATTTTCTAGTATAAATGTTTTTATACTAGAAAATACTTAGACTATAGAACTTTGGGATTATGAGGCTCTTGATTGAAAACTTATCCCAGGTGTTTTGATATTTGATCTAGTTTTGTTAGTGGTTACTGAATGTGTTCATACATTGTTGGAATACATGTGTTTTCTGCAAAGAGGTTGAAAGAATAAGATGCATGCTTAAAAGTGTAATATTGTTAAATGCTTTTTTGGGTGGAGGAAATTGTCCACTAGAACATATGTCTAAAATAGACTTTCACTATGGAAATAAAAATGAATATTTATTTTGAAGCATGGCATGAGAGCAAGTTAATCATTTGAATAGTTGTTGTTTCCCTGCATATGTATATGTACATATGACAAGGAAGATGCTAGATAATAAGAATACAAAGTGTATAATGATTCAATGTGATCCATATTCATACAGTTGATAAAGGAAGATGTGATCATTAATGAAGAAACACTTGTATATAAACAAGTTGGAGTGAAATTCATGGAACCCTAGCAAAGTGAACATGAAGTGTTGGATTTCATTATGGAAAAATGAATTGTTGCATCTTTGGGAGTCATACAAAGTGATGCAAGAGAAGGAACTTCATGGAGAACACAAAGGGACATATATGATAATGAAAATACAAAATATGTGGGGAATAAGATGTCACCAGTTGGAAAAGTTGTCAACCCATAGAAGAAAAGGATGGAATTTTGTGAGAACCTCCATTAATGAGGATATCTACAAGTAATCAAAAGATTGCACAAAAGGCATTTAAATCCTATGTATTTTGCGCAAAAGATGATGGATAAAAAAGAATGGAAATGGCACTTGATTTTATAGAGCATCAAATGGGAGGGAGATGATGAATGTAGAATATTCTTCATTTATAAAGAATGAGACTTTGACATTTACAAATATTTCATCAAACTTAAATTAGTTGGATGAAAATGCACATTCGAGAAAAATTACATGCCTTATTTTGTTGAACAAAATAAGTATTGATTTGTAATTAAGGTATATATGAAGGTCAATGGAAAGGATTACCAAGAAACATTTTAACAAGTCATACAAATCACCTCAATCACATTATTTTTGGAAATTATAGTTGTAATAAATATGCACATTCATTATCTTAATGTGAAAACTATATTACTAAATGGTTAGTGAAAAGAAGAAATATATATGGAGTAAGATACAAGGTGTTGATTTTGTAGCTTTGATAGGTATTCCCACCAGAGAGGGACAGATTAATGGGGCATATGGGAATCTTTGTTTGTACCAGATTATCCTTTCATTTAAGTAAAATTGGCCTTGGAATGAGGCTGGGGCCTCATGAGAGAAAGTTGATGGGATTTGTGGAGCTTGTAGTGGGGTGTCACACCCACAAAGAGAATAAAATATTCTAATTAATTGTTGGGTTTATGAAGGTCTCCTGAACTCACTCATTAGACATTGTATATATATGAGAGAAGTCATTGTGACATTTATCATTGTATCATGGAGTTAGCATAAGTGAGTACACACTTGAGCTAAGGAGTATGGAAATTGTATGAGATGTATGCACTAGGCAAATTTGGCCTAGGGTTGTGGATCAAAATGGGAAGTGAGAAAAGACACGTCTTGAAGGAAGATGAGTTTCTACATTGTATGCATTAGGTTTTGGTCGAACTGATCATGTATGTACATAGATTGCGAGAAGGAGTGAATCATGTATGTATACAAATTGTAGTGAGCACTGATCGCATATAATACGTGGGATTTGCATTAATTGAATCACATTCATACAAGGTTATTGACTAGGAGCAAGCTCGTACAGTATTACATTCAGTAAATGCAATTGGCGTCTGATAGATCCAACCAGTGTAATTACGTAGAGTTGTAAGTTGGGATTTGTCCCAAGTATTTTGATGATATTTCGTGGTTTAGGAGGACAAGGTTGTCCTCACATTTTGGTGAATTTTTATTAGTTGGGAGGGCTAGTTTTTCCCTCGAATTTTGAAATTGATAAAATTATAGAGCAAAAATTATGTGTCTCATATGTGTTGATGATTGATCTTTGATCTTGTTTCTTTTGCTACATATGTTTTCATTCAATAATTTCAATGTAAAATTGTTGATGATAACAACTAGGGTTTATTGATCACTAGGAAGCAGTGCAGATCTAGGAAATTAGTCATGCGATTGCGTGGCCCGACATGGTTTAGAAGACAGGATTTGAAAGGGATCATCTTGGAACACTTCTTGGCTACAACTGGAAAGAGTGTTGTTTTGTTCTTGTTCTTTGGTGGTCTACATGGATAGTGGTTGGTGGATAGCGGAGCTTATCATCATATGACAATGTCACATAAATCACTCACCATTCTAACAGAGGATAACTCACAATTGCAAGTGGAACTTGGAGATAATGCCAAGTATGCAATCAAAGGGGAGTTGAAGCTTGACTTTGTTTGACTAAATTAAGAAAAGTCTCTCAAGATGAGTGGTGTTGTATGTACCTGGGCTGAAGAAGAACCTACTCTTTGTCTCTTCCATGGAGGAAAGAGGGTATGTAGTGGCATTCATTAATTGGCGGGTTATTTCTTGGCCAAAGGGATTGAGTCGTGACTCATCATAATTCATTGGGAATCATGATGGCAGTCTCTACAAGCTGACAAGTCAGCCAACTCAAGCCCTGGTGCATGGCCGGTGAAAATATGTGAGTTTTGGCATAGGATATTGGGACACTTACATCACCATGCGATGACAATATTGAGGAAAATGGTTAGAAGGTATTCCATGGTTTGGAAGCTGAACATGAGAATTATGCTTAGAGTTTGTGTGTGAAAAGATGCCAGAGGCTAATTTCCAGCGGTAGAAAGTAGGTCCAAGGAGATCCTCAATATGTTACATTTATATGTGTGTGGACCAATGTAATTTTCCTATCCATGAGTGGTTGTGATATTATGTGACCTTTGGTGATGATTATTTTAGGAGGACATGGATTTTCTTCGCATAAATACCTGGATGAAGTCTTCAGATGATTCAGGGAATTTGAAGCTCTAGTGGAGAATCACATAGGTAAGGATATCAATCTTTTAAGGTCAAACAACGGGAGTGAGTATACCTCCAACGACTTCAAAGAGTATGTAAGGAAAGATTAAGAGGGATATGATGGTGCCTTTAAACCCTAGCGGTGGGTTGTAGAGAGGAAGAATCGAACCATAATTAGGATTGTCAGGGAAATGTTACATGACCAGTCCACGGTGAAATAATAGGTAGTGCTCGTTTAACCATAAATGTAATATTGTCACCCAACAATGCCTTGAAGCCACAGAGAACCTTAACAGCAGCCAGGAGAATAGTTATGAGGCTTGACCTAGGCTAATAGAATCAATGTGGCGTGCCTCTCTCCCGAGCTATACACAGGGTGAAAGTCCAAACCATAACCAATAGAAATTGCAAGCCTAAACCGAGAATAAAGATTGCAGTAACTGCAGCTGCAACAGCTCCCCAGAATTTTGCCTTACTGGAGTTTTTGGGTCTGCTTGCTCTACATTCTAGGTTGTGAATGTGTGTGTATCAAATGAATCTGAAATTGTCTTGTATCACTTCTCATAGGCACTGCAGGGCCAACTTCTCATTCTAGAGGCTAAAAACTTAATATTAATTATTTCTTTAGTTGACTTGTCTTCTAGGGTTATGTCCAAACCTTTTAGGGTTTCTTCTTGCTTCCCAAAATATTCTATTCAGTGGGGTTACATGTGGAGGTTAATACACCTCCTGGCTATAATATCAACCTCCCTCCTAGCTAGGGTGGTATTGAAAGCAATGGTCTTTATCACAAACATACCATTCAACCAAAAGCATCATCATACATACATCTGAGGATATCTAGTGATTAGATCACGAAACCCTCATCATTATCAATATCATATAATAGCATCGATGACATCATCTCTCAAAGCCATACTCCATATGAGTATTCAAACATGATATTGAATAAAGTCACTCCTCCCGCAGTACAAGAACCATAATTCAATCAGGACATATGTCTAGAATAACTATTTCCTTGGTCTTGGAAACCCAGCCATGGGATAAGGGTATTTTTTCTTCTAATCGGACATATGTCCTAGAAGAATAAATGTCCTATGCCATTTTCTTCTGGAGAATGTTTGTCCACTAGGTGATCCTCCATCTAGATGATAATCATTTTCAACCTTGTTGATAGTCTACATGGAAATTAGAACAGTGTGTTCAATATAACACAATTTTGTCTATCCATGGTAGTACAAAACTACTATCGATTGGTACAAAACCACACCTAAAAGTATTACTACGGATGCCAATCGTTGACATATAGTCACTACCAGTGTAGCACATCCACCACGGTAGCATACATCTGTTGTCAGAGACATCTGGAGTCGCGATCATCATATGATATCAACACGCATGAAACAATATCGCGATGATATAAATTGATTCATATGGGCCATTCTTCCACTCACATCACGTATTGAGATGTGGAAGAAGAATTTTCCCTCAGGAAAGTAAAACGCCGGCCATGGGATATGCGGACTATTGTATCAAGCGTAAGAGAAAATTGTATTGATTTTGAGCCTAGACCATTCACCCTAGCGGGCCATTCTCACGGCGGCACTAATCATGGTGCAACCTAAAGATAATGAGTCTTCACAGGGGTGTGTCCATGATTGTTGAACTGGACCATTGTTCACCTATTTGGGCCGATCCTCCTTTTTAACCATGAATTGCAGCGGATAGAATGAGTTTGCCCTAGTGAATGCTTGTCCTCGATTGTTGAACACGGACCATTCACCTATTTGGTCCATTCCTCACGGCACTAATCATAGTGCAAATTGGAGAGAATGAGTATGCCCTGAGGAATGGCGTCGCACCAGCCTCAAAAATGGACGAAACTTCTCTGGCTGTGAACTTCAAAGATAGTATTCAGAGGGCGGACCATTCTACTCGACCACTATTGAGAGTGACTGCAGAATAATTATTTTGTAGAACATTCCCCACAAGGAGAATCAATGTTTATGTTACATCAACGATCCTTCGAGACCATTTTAATTATAAAAATTCTCAGGTTTGAATCCATACAGGAATCTTATTATATCTGCTTACATGGGTCTCTTTATTGTATACCTCAAAACCTTGATATTGTTTTACATAAGATTCTTCCTCAAATTATATATATTGGAAGGAATGTCTTTACAATAATTGATGTAAACTTCAATCATGGATGTTACAAGATATATAATAGCTGGGATAGAGGTGTTATCTAGTTCTACGCGAGGGAACAAGTTGTTATCATATTCTTCTCCTCCTTATGGAAGAAACTCTAGTTATGAATCTCTGGTAAACACCATTCATAAGTTTTTTTCACATTTTCTTACGTATATTGTTCTTCATCGTAACTTCCATTTCTTCTTCTTGATTTCTTCTATTGGGTTCAAACCATGCTGGAATTCTTATGATTCTCGGTATAATAATTGGTTGTTATGGATTTTCTTTATCTTGGAATATTCATGTTGTTCTTCCTCATGTTTCTATTTAGCTCTTGGGTCCATGGGTTTTCTATATATTCTTTGACCTGAAGATTCAACTTCTTCCTTTCATCATAGGATCGGACAGATGGAAAACCAAGGATACTTTAAGGCTTCTTTTTTGAAGACATCTTCTAAAGTCAAATTGAACATGTGTTGTTTTTCATGTTTGCTACTTTCCAGTGAAGAACATGGATATATACTTTATAATCCTCAATGTATCATATTATTTAGGATTAGCTCCTCCTAATCGTGCTTCATGCATGAATGCATGTTATTATTTTGATAATATAATCATCTCCATCCATGCGAGATAGTCCACGTTTTCATCTACATTCTTAATGTCTTTTTCAAGGTGTCCCAAGTATTTTTCTAGTTTCTTCTTGGTTGTTGACTTCTTTGTATCTTTGCACTTCTATATCGTTTTCTTCAAGTTTTATTTTGATTTCGGATTATCTTGAAGTAGTTACTTATGTAATAGATTCCACATGAAGATTATTACCAAGTTGTCAGTACTTTCATCCTTTCATGTGTATTGTTCGACTTGTAGTCATCGTGATATAATCCTTATCTTGTTATTCTTCCATGAGTATTGTTCCACTTGAACATATTATCTTCTAAGAAATACATATGCAAGATATGCAATAGAAGCCTGTGTATGGTATGTACGAGAACTATGAAGAATAGTGTTACCTTGTTTTAGAAGAAGTTGGTTTTATCCTACTTAGGGACAATGATTCTTGTAGTGACCATATTTTCAACAATTGAAGGATTTTATTTTTGGCATATCTTTCTCTTGATTTGTTTCCTTCCTTGAGTCAAACTTTTTCTTATTCCTAAATTTTTTAAACTTTGTTTTGTAGGATTGATCATCATCTTTCCTTTGGAATTTTTATTTTATGCTAATCCTCGATTCTTCCAACCTTACGGCATGTCCAAATTTCTTCAAATGTGGATACTCCTTCCTTGTGTTCATGCTTTTTGAAAATGCATCATGTCTTAGGAGACCATTGAACGATTGAAAAGATCTTTAAGCGACAGTTGAGTTTTAAAAGCGTAGTAATTACCGTTTTAGAAGCCGACGAAAGGAAGGTAATGATCAAACATGGAAGACATATAAACATGTCTAGGAATCTAGAAATAAGCATGAGAATCATCAAACCATAACAACAAAGTAGTTGATAACGGAGTTTAGCAATCTCACCTACATCTCGGGCCTTTGTCTCGATTGGGTGAGGCTTTCTTATTTTGTTCAAATATTTTCAAGTACACAATCAAAGTTCCAATGGATTACAAAAATGAGTTGGTCATGTTCTACTAGATCTAAATAACACATCAAAACTGACGACACACAAATCGGATGAATGAGGCTCCCAAAAATGGCCCACAAAGGTGCTCTCTTCAATAGATTTCCTGCATAAAATGGCTTTGGCTCAACAGTTCTTCAACATTTCTCCTATTCCGCCTTTCCCATGGCTTGAAGAACTCTAGTTTATATATACTGGAAGTGGGTAACAACCTCCCAACTTCTCCCCAAGATCAGGCCTAAAGGGAATATCACTAAATATGACAAAACTCTCTCTCAAAACTGCTAAGACAATCAATTAAAAATCTTATTATAAAGTGTAAAACCACTATTTGGCAAAATTAGGGTGCAACCCTTCGCGATATGAACCCCTAGTCATATGGGTTCCCTCTAGGTGTCCATGGGCTAATGCATTGGTCCTTAGCCCCTTCGTTCTTGGCTCCTAGTCATAAGGTTGTGGCCATGTGGCCTCAGGCTATACATCCACGCGCAAAATTGTTAGACTAGCCCTTGGCCCCTAGTCTAGCACCTTGGTCAGTAGGCTAGCCCGAACGACCTGGTGTTATCCCCTCATTTCCATGCTAACGATATAAGTTATGGGTCGTATGGCGTTTCAATAGAACCATGGGTATATCTGCTAAGTAATAACTCGCACTCTAATGGATAGGAGTACGGTTTGTGGTTTGGTGGATGGGTCGCGCAGGTGATAGAAATGTACATCGGGGCTGAGGGCTAAGCCCCATCCCTTTATCTGAAATGAATTCCCAATTCAAGTTTAAATAAAGGTTTTGGACTATGGTTAATAAGAATCAAGCAGAAGATTCATTGCTTGAACCGAGAGGAGGAATCCACGGGAATTGACTCATTGAATCAAAATTTTCAAAAACATCGACCAATACATGATTACCGATAGAGCCCAAAAATAGGCCACGTAAGCACCATACTATTCTTACATATACCACGATATTCGGTGATGGTCCTAAATCATCCACAACATTTTCAGTCGACATGCCTTGTACACCACATCATCCATTTCCACATCATTTCGTGCCACACAGCCTACCATGTCATCATGTGCCATGTGTCACCCTTACAGTGTGACACATGTCATGATATGACTCATCATCACTTTTGACCAGCGTATAAATACCAGCACCGCCACATCATTTTGTATGGCTATACAGATTCATTTTCCGCGTCCAACATTCTCTGAGATGCGATCATCATATTTTGCATGTTTGGGTGAAATGAATAGACCATGATATCTTTGTCATACTACATATGTTTGAGCTTGTTCAAGGATTGCATTGGGTTAAAGCATCAATGAGGCCCTCGCGCCACATCGTTTTGATCCATTTTAAGCGGCTGCACGAGCCTTCTATACCCAATTTGGTCACGAGATCGAAATTATGGATCCCACCTCCCTAAGACCTTTGGTCCTCCAAAAGGTTGTTGACCATTCATCAAGTGTGGGATAGGCCACTCCACTTGTTCTTTGTCTTTAAAATTTGTCTTGTGCACCTATCATCGGAATCAGCTGGCTAACAATCATGATAACTGACAGCATCTTGTTATCCACTTGTACTCTGTCACATCTTACCGAAACCACTATCATCCATGTTGACAACATTACTAATAATGGCCTCATAAATATGGCTGCAAATGAACTAATATGTTTGTAATAGCGCACAACATTGTCTTATCTTGAAGCAATGTGTGATTGATCTTTATTCTGATGTCTCATGTTCTTGCTAAGATCAATTACTTGATTTGAAACAATTATGGGTGTGTTTATTGCATGAGCTGCCTTCCTTAACTGTACCATTGTTTGAAGAGATTTATTTTCTCTTAAATGATGAGCATGTACAAGATATTCTTTGCCTTCTTTGATTAAGTGATTGTTATATTCCTATATAGAAGGTTGTTTTGTGATCATATAAATAAGGGTCGCCTAAGACCATTCCACATTCATTGGTAGCAACACATCACATGTTACCTCGTCCACAAAAATTAGATAAAGTGAAAACTTTCAATGTGCATTCCTTTTTGTGTGCAATTTATGATGGATTTGCTTATGCATTTCCAAGTGTGTAAGGCTTATGATGCATCAGTGTTTACTCCCAATTGTTTAACCAATTCTTGTGAAATCAAGTTGGATTGAGATTCACTATCTATCAATGTATTGTTGACCTTGGTATAGCTCCTGTGGCCCTTATATGGAATAATTTACTTCTAGAATCAAATTGTCACCCGGTTTTACCTTTCAAACCTTAACCAATGGGACTTTCTATTCATCCCACCCAAATCGATCCAAGTTTGTTGGTGGTGTTGTTGTTGCAATTGCCTCTCTTTCCTTTCTTTGAACCCTTAGTTCTCTTCTGGGGATAGAATTTTTCCAGCGATGGTACTCATCGTTGTTAGATTATGAGCTTGTTTTCTTATGTGGATTAATTCTTTATTTTCTTCAACACTTTAACGGTTCTGGCTTAATACACTTCAACAATACCAAATCAATTGAATAGAAATAACTGTGTAGATAAATAAGCATGCACACATCAACCTTTTACTTATACAGAAACCATGTACTGGGAGAAAAACCCTAGCAAACAATATTCCTTTATTGCATTAATAATGTATGATCACTTACAAGTATCCACCATGAATGTTTTGCTCTTAAAGAAATTTCCAAGATGACTCACGACCTAACAAATACCTAAAGGACCTTGTTGAAATACACCTATAATATGTTGTCTCTATTGTTGATGTATACAACATTGTATTGATATTGATCATATGCCTCGATATGCAGCCTCTATTGTTGATATACAACGATGTGTTGCTTTGGTGTGTTTCCTCTTTATCATTGATATGCTCCTCCATGATTCTCCCATGTACCATATCAAAACTCTATTGAAAAGAGAGATTGACCTCTTCTTATATCGATTAAGAAGGAGAAAGAGGAGGAAGCTCGAAATAGTAACTTGTTTGCATGCTTTAATCATGGCTTCGACTTCATGCTTTAGTTGAACTAGACTTGGGGCGGGTATGCTCTGGTTTGAAGAAATAGGGAGCTAAACTTGCAGAGACTGATATACTTTAGTTAGAAAATAGAACTATACTTTTTCAGTTACAACTCAACATTACACACTAGTTATAAGGAAGAATAGACTTAAGACTTTGGTTACCCTCAACATTACACTTTAGTTCACAAATAGACCTGGACTTAAGACCGGTTACAACTCAGCATTACACTTTAGTTCTAAATAGAACTGAGTCTTAAGACTTTAGTTACAACTAAGCATTACAATTTAGTTCTAAAATGGGAACTAGACTTAGAACTTCAGTTACAACTCAACATTACAAGGCAATTAAAAATTCTCTTCATGGTGGATAATTTTACGTGCCAGCATACTAGATCAATACATTTATATCATTTGCAATATTAGGAATATGGTTTGTTTCTAGCTCAAGAATTTTATATTCAACCTAACATTTGCTAGATGCCTTGACTTTTTCTCATTGCTCTGAAAGCAGTAGGCTCCACCGGTTGTATGTTTTCCCTGAATTTTGCACTAGTATTTCTATGATCACAGAGGTTATGCGTTCCCCATGACTTTTTCACTAATATGCCTATGCTCCACCACGAGGATTTATGTAGTTTCCCCCTCACTTTGCATTGATGGGAAGCATAGCATCTCTTGTTCATCCACGACTTTGCTTTGACTCACATGAGTTTGTACATTCCCGGCACTTTTTTCAATACCTCACAAGGCCGGTTGATTCTCCAAATCTCCTGGCTAGCCTCAAGGTGTATATGGCCTCTAATTGGAGAATGATTATCGATGCTACCAAATTTAATACTCCCTCTGACAAGAGGGTCATTCTCAACCACACCAAGCTTGCCTCTTATCTTGCTGGAAGTGTCACCGAGATCAAAGGCTTGATTAGGGATATCAACTACTTGCCTCACTTTCTGCACAAATTGTCTCGAGATCAAAGGCTTGGTCAGGATATCAACTACTTGCTCACTCGTGGCTATGTACTGTAACTTTGCAGTTTTTCTCTAGACCAAGTCTCGGATGTATTGGTACCTCATGTCAATATGTTTTGACCTGTCATGAAATACCAGGTTCTTTGTCAATTTTATGCAACTTTGATTATCACAGTGAACCATTATCGTCTCGATATTGTCACCAAACAATCGAGAAACCATTTTTCTGAGCCATATTGATTCCTTGCTAGCATCACTTGTTGCAATGTACTCAGCCTCTGCTATACTATGTGCAATGGATCCCTGCTTTTGGCTTGACGAAGAGATCATAGAGGATCCTAAACTGAAGTAGTATCCACAAGTACTCTTCCGATCCACTGGGCTTCCTTCCCAATCAGGATCTGCATACCCATGCAAAAATAAACCACCACTGGATGTATATCTCAGACCATAAGTAATGGTCCCTCTAAGATATCTCAATATGTGCTTTGTTGCCACCCAGTGTCTCTGTCTCGGTTTAGTCATGAAATAACTCATTACAATCACTACATAGCATATATCTGGCCTAGTGTGGATCATGTACATCAATGATCCAATCAGTTGCCTATACATTGTGGGATCCACCAAATCTGAACCTGTATCAAAATCATGCATCTTCCTCAGGTTGGTAATCATCAGAGTAGACATGGATTTGCAATCCATCATACCAAACCTCTTTAGTACATCCACTGTGTATTTTCCATGTGCCAAAAATATCTCTCCCTGCCTTTGCCATACTTCCAATCCTAGGAAGTAGTGCATAAAGCCTAAGTCTTTCATCTTGAATTATGAGGCTAGCTCCCTCTTACACCAGGCTATTAGCCCTTCATCTCATGTTAGAAAGAGATCAACAACATACAGGATTAGTATAACCGGTTGGTTACCTCTTACCTTGAAGTACATATTTGCATCAACATCACTTTTCTGAAAGCCTGGGCTTTTAAGAAAGCCATCAATCATGTCATACCAAACTCTGGGAGCCTTCTTAAGACCATACAAGGCCTTTCTTAGCTTGCATACATGAGTTCCTTTGTTATGTAGTACAAAACCATCTGGTTGTTCCACAAATACCTCTTGTTCAATCGTTCCATTCAAGAATGTTGTTTTTACATCCATCTCATGTAGCTTCCAACCAAGAACGGAAGCTAAAGCAATAATAGTTTGAATGGAGGTACACCTGGATACAGGGGAAAAAGTATCTTCGTAGTTGATTCCTTCTTTCTGAGTGAATCCTCTGGCTAAAAAACTTGCTTTGAACTTTCCCACACTTCCATCAACTGCATGTTTGATATTATAGATCCATTTGGAATAAACCATTGATTTGTCTTTTGGCCTCGGCACAATGTCCCAAACATTGTTCTTTATAATAGACCTATATTCCTCAAGAATGGCATCCTTCCATACTTGTAATTTATCTACTTCTTCAAATGAATAAGGTTCGACACCACTAATGATTCTCATCAGTGCAACATAGCTTCCAAACCTATGAGGCCTCTTCCTTTCCCTGAAAGTTCCTTTGGGAGAAGCTATCCTTTCTTATTTCTACACTATTTCTTTAAGCCACCTTAGCTTCCTTTTGGCTAAAGGTTCTTCAAGATTTATTTATAACACTTCAACAGGTTCTAGGGGCTCATTACTTGGTCCTTCACGAGGTTCCTCCCGTTGATCATCTAACTCTTCATTTTCAGAAGAAGGTGAAGCTGGTTGAACTGCTTCTGATTCCTGTTGAAGCTCTATGGATTTCTTAAATGTGGCTTCCTCATGGAAAGTCACATCTCTTCTTACCTATATTTTCCTTCGACCTGGTACATAAATCATGTAAGCCTTGGAGATCTCATTGTACCACACACAAACCCCTTTCTTTCATGAGGGTTCCATCTTTGTCCTCTTTTCCTTAGGGACATGAATATACACCGGACACCCAAATATCCTTAGAAGCCCTACTTCAGGTTTGATCCTTGAGAATACCTCTTCAAGAATCGTGTCCTTCAAGATATCATGTGGACACATGTTCTGAATATACATGGCAGTGGAGGTAGCTTCTTCCCATAAAGAATTTGGTAGATCCTGGTCAAACATCATTGCTTTCGCTGCCTCAAAAATTATCTTGTTTTTCCTCTCATCAACTCCATTTTGTTGAGGGTTATATCGCACGGTCAACTGTCTCTTGATTCCTGCTGACTTGCAGAAATCCTCAAACTTGAGAGATTCAAACTCTCCTCCATTGTCTGTTCTAAGGATTCTTATGTGTTTCCCTGTCTACTTTTCAATAAAGGTTTTATACTCTTTGAATTTATCAAATTTGTCACTTTTAGATTTAAGGAAATATATCCAACATTTTATTGAGTAATCATAAATAAAAATGACATAATACAAACAACCATTGAGTAAGGGAGATGACATAGGACCACATACATCAGAGTGAACCAAATCTAATATGCCCTGAGCTCTGTTGTCACTGCTAGGAAATGCTTTCTTTATATTTTTACCTAGCATGCATCCCTTGCAAATTTCATTTTTACTAAGAGAAATAGAGGGCATGCCACATACCATGTTTTGTAGATATGGAAGAGTTTTGTAATGAAGATGTCCAAGTATTATGTGCCACAAATCACTGGAGCTAGTCGCATCATGAGCCAATGCCTGAAATGACTATCCTGACATAACGTACAGTCCTCCACTGCGAGTTCCAATGGGTTCTGTTTTACTTAAGTGGCTACATTTAGCCCATAGTAGTTCCTTATTGTCCTTGAAGATCACCCAATATCCCTTGTCCTCAAGGGTTGCAACTGATAGTATATTCTTCTTGAGCCCTGGAACATATAATACTTCATCAACATGAAGTCTAGCCCTAAATTCCAATCTGAAGGAGATAGAGCCTACTCCATCTATCTTGTAACATTTGTCATCCCCAAGCTCAATCTGATCTGCAAAATATTTTTACGTGAAATATGAGAGGATCTCCTTGTACCCTGTCATGTGCTTTGATGCACCATTGTCTACTATCCAAGTTTCCGGCCCCGTGAAAACTGAACTGGATAATGCAGAAACCAAGTAATATTCTTTTCTATTTTCTGTCTCATTAAAAGGACTCTTCTGATTTCTTTTGGATTCATCATCCTCAACAGTTGAGGCATGATGTTTCCCTTTCCTTGGATATTTCTTTCTAAACCAACAATCTTTAGCAAAATGACCCAACTTATTACAACTAAATCATTTAATCTTAGATGTATCAATATTCTTTCATTTGAATGGACCTTTGGTGTTTGGCTTCCTCTAAGAGCCTTTTTGGAAAGTGCCTTTATTCTTTCCCCTGAATCTTGATGCTAAAGATGAGTGCTCTTCTTTCGTTGGCTCGCTCCTGGTAGTTGTACGACTCTCTTCCTGGAGGCAATCATGACATAACCTCTCAAACGTGGGCTAAATCTCTCTCCCACTTACACTAGATAGGAAGGTCTCCCATGAAGAAGGAAGATCATCAAAAATGGCCTGCACTAAATCATCATCGTCCACTATCACCCATGTGACCAAAAGCTGATCTTTGATCTGGGCTATCTTGGAACAGAAAGATGCCACTGATTCACCTTTCTCCATATTCAAATAATTAATCTTTTTCTTAAGTGTCCTCTTTTGACTTGGATCATGTTTCTCATACAGATTCACCAAGGTATCCATACAATCCTTGGCAGTCATTAACGAAGTCATTGCATGAATTATATTGTCTTTGACTCAGTCAAAGATTATTCGCTTGGCTTTGCTTGACTCTTCCTGAATGTCTCTCTTCCTGCATTATTCGTGGGTTCCTCCACCAATGTGGTCACATACTACTCAAGATCATGCTCCTGCAAGATATTTGTTATCCGGAGCTTCCACAGATTGAAGTTGGCAGCTCCTTCGAGACTATCCTCGGCCATGACTTAAATGGAGGATGTCATGGACCTCACACTGGAAAATTAATCAAGCTAGCTTGGATCTATGTGTACTTGTTTCTTCACTTCAACACATTTAACACACCCTAAGCTCTGATACCATGTTAAATTATGAGCTTGATTTCCTATGTGGATTAATTATTTTATTTTCTTCAACACTTTGATTCCATCTTAATACACGTCAAGAATACCAAATCATAACTGAATAGCAATAACTATGTAGATAAGCATTCACATCAACAACACATATACCCTGGGAAACCCTGTACAAGGAGAAAAGCCCCAGCAAACGATATTCCTTTATTGCATTAATAATGTATGATCACTTACAAATATCCACCATAAATGTTCTACTCTTAAAGAGCTTTCCAAGATGACTCTGACCTGACAAAGACCTAAAAGACCTTGTTGAAATACACCTCTGATATGTTGCATCTATTGTTGATATACAACATTGATATGTTGTTGATATATGCCTCTGATATGCAACCTCTATTGTTGATATACAACATTGATATGTTGCTTTGGTATGATGCCTCTTTATCACTTACATGCTCCTCTATTGCTTCTCCCTTAACCTGCATATCAAAAATTGTATTGAAGAGAGGGGTCGACCTCTACTTATATACGTTGAAGAGGAGAAGAGGAGAGGCTCGAAATAGTAACTTGTTTGCATGATTTAATCATAACTCAGCTTCATACTTTAGTTCGAACTAGACTTGTGACTGGTATACTCTAGTTTGAAAATAGAACTAGACTTGAGACTGGTATACTTTGGTTTGAAAATAGAACTAGACTTGAGACTTCAGTTAAAACTCAACATTACACTTTAGTTCTAAAATAGAACTAGACTCAAGACTTTAGTTACAACTCAACATTACACTTTAGTTCTAAAATAGAACTAGACTTAAGACTTCAGTTACAACTCAACATTACACTTTAGTTCTAAAATAGAACTAGACTTAAGACTTTAGTTACAACCGAACATTACACTTTA
>SNQJ01S0049495.1:84669-123790 GCA_010110895.2 Picea sitchensis | reverse complement strand
CTAGAAGGATCTTCCTCTAGATTGTTCTTTTGGATAGATAGATTTAGTATAAATAGGAGTAGAGGGTATGAGAATTTTTTTCTTGAAGAATTATTGTAATAGAGCTCTGGTCTGTTGGAGGTTTCCTCCTCGAAGAGGAAAGCGAACATTGTTTCCTATCAATAAAGGTATAATTCTGGTGTTTTGGTTCCATATAATTCATTGTTCTAATGTTATCTCTACAGTATTTCCATATTGTGTTCCTATTACAGTGTTATTCTCTACATTATTTCTCTTTTATGCTAATATAATAGACCTGTTACCTTACAAGTGGTATCAGAGCACTTTCCTCGGTAGAAAATTGTGGGTCAATTTTTTTTCAGGGTAGAGATGTATTCTGATATCTTAAAGCTACATAGATCTGTCTTTATGTGCATAAACCCCCAATCGGGGAGTAATACATGCAGACAATACAAGTGGTACTTAAGTGCACATCTGTTGGCCACCCTTGTAACACATGTTGGTACCCCTTCGAGTGGTAGCGCATCAGAAAACACATGTATACAGATCGGCCTAGATCTCCCGAAACCCTCTATAGATAAATCGATTGGTCACCTGACTATTATAGTGCCACCAAGAACAACACTCGGGAATATACTCTCTAATACCTGGGTAGTCGGGTAGTACGGCTAAGGGAACGGTCTAGCCTCCTTAGTTGGTGCCCTGAGATATTGGGTCGAGTACTATTGTTGGACCCCGCATGTATATCAGAAATATATAGCACAAGGTAAACCCTTGTTTGCATAAACCTTGAATACCCTAACCCTTGGGAAGTAAACATAAACATAACAGACAATACCTATTGCCACGCAACTGTTCCTCCTGCATTATGGTTGCGAAATTACTACATATTTCTTCCTGTTAAGAATTTGGTCATTTCAACACTGCAGTATTCTTCAGCTCAGAATATAACTCCGCAGGAGTAAAAAAAAAAAAAAAGGTATTGATCTTGTTGGAACCATTATTTTCTCCCTATCCTGTTGGATTCCTCTCTTCACCCTTATCACAGTCATACCTATCATTTTTCAGCAATGTTTTTCCCGTGGACCCGACTTCCTTCTGACACCCTTATTTGGGCCTTGCCCCATTGAATTCCCCTCTTCACCTTGATCGTATTGATACCCTTGATCCATAACCCATTTTTTTGTGGTCCCACCCGTCCCTTTTTGTTTTCCCTCTTCATCATGGCCCACACCCATAGCCAAGACATGGAATCCTGCTTCAATTCCTTGTCCTCTACTTTCATAGAGACCCAACAGGAAGTGTGGCAGCTCAGTGCCAATATTTCCACCATCAATAAAAGCATGCATTCCTCCATAGATGAAAAAATAGAAACCATCAAACAGGACCTCGCTACCCAGCTTACATCCTTCACTAACATGATTTGTGCCAAGCTGAATATCCTTGCAGATCTTCCCTCCTCGTACCCACCTTTGCACTCTTAAGGTGAAACTTCCTCTAATTCCCAGACTTTTCAGCCCCATCACTTTCAATGTGATGCATTCCTTCCGCGTGTGGATGTGAACAAATTTGATGACTTGAATCCCACTGGTTGGGTAACTCAAATGGAACATTATTTCTCTTTGTATGGCATTACATATGAGTTGTCCAAACTCCAGTATGGTGTTCTCCATCTAGATCAAGAACGTTTGCAATGGTGGTAATGGAGAAAAAATGCCCGCCAAGGGTATATGGCTTGGACACAATTTGTGGCAGATATTTATGAACGCTTTGACACTGACACCAACCATTTAGGTCGTTTGACAAAGTTGAAACAATATAGCACAGTGGAAGACTTTATAGTTGCTTTTGAGCGATTAGCATTCCATACAGAGGGAACGTCTGATGGTTTTTTCTGAGAATGTTTTATCAATGGCCTCAAGGATGAGATTCGTGCCCATGTCCTTATGGCTCGGCCTCAGAGCTGGGTGGAAGCTACTAAAATATCTAAGGAAGAACAACATGTTGTCTCTTCTCAAACTAGAAAAACATCCTTTATTCCTCACCCTAAACCAGTCACTCTCACTCCTCCTTCCCCTCCACTAAAGATCCAGAAATTGACCAGGGCGAAATGGTTGAACGCCAACTCAAAGTTCGTTGTTATAATTGTGATGACAAATATTTTCCTCGACATAAGTGTAAGGAACAAAATATTTTTATGGCCATACATAAGTGTAAGGGAACAAAATATTTTTATGGCCATCTTTGAGGATGTTTCTTAAGAAGATGTCAAGCAGTTCCCCACTGTGGCTAAGTCACCTTAACCCACTGACATGACCCCACCATCCGACCCTCCCTAAGTTGAACCTGGCCATTTCAATTCTCAATTAGACTTCTTCGCCCCCAAACCCTCAAGCTAATTGGTTACATTAAGTATCAGAAGGCCATCATCCTTGTTGACAATGGAAGCACCCATAATTTCATTCATCGTCACATTTCCAAAGAAACTAATTGTTATATTTTTCCAGTCAATAATTTTCAAATCATGATTGCCAATGGTGGGTCCATGAAATGTGGGGGGCATTGTGAAAAGTTACGTCTCCAAATTGGTCAATACCACATGAAATATCATATGTTTTCTATCGACATGGGCGGTTGTGACATTGTTTTAGGTGGTGAATGGATAAGGACTCTGGGTCCCATTCTCATGTATTTTAAGGAATTAACAATGCAATTCAATTAGTAGGGACAACAACATAAGTTCCAAGGCATCATCGTCGCTTCCCCGGAGATCATCAGTTCCCATCGAATGAAAAATATCCTCAAAAACGGTCATTCTGGCATTATTTCCCAACTCCATGTCATTCATGCCACTGAGACACCCTTTGTGTTGCAGGACCTCCAATCCATCCTCTCCAAACATCAAGTTATTTTTTCCACTCCCCAGGGACTTCCTCCTTTCCATGGTGTTCATGATCATTCGATTCCCCTTGTCCCCGACAACCTTCCTCCCAATGTTCGTCCCTATCGTCATCCTTTTTCGCAGAAAAATGCAATGGAGAAAATCGTTCAAGAATTAGTCATCGCAGGTGTTATCCATCCTAGTATGATCCCCTTCTCTTCTCCTATGGTCATGGTCCTTAAGAAATAAGGACCTTGGCGCATGTGTCACGACTTTCGCACCCTCAACAAACTCACCATCAAAGACAAAATTATCATTCTTGTCATTAATGACCTCTTGGATGAATTGAGTGGTGCCCAGTTCTTTACTAAACTTGATCTTTGTTCTAGCTACCACCAGATACGTATGAACGAGGCAAACATTCCTAAGATTTCATTTCAAAATCATGAGGGCCACTATGAGTTTTTGTTCATTCCCTTTGGCTTGTGTAATTCTCCCTCCACTTTCTAAAGCCTCATGAATCATCTCTTCTGTCATTTTCTCCATCATTTTGTCTTAGTTTTCTTTGATGATATCCTCATCTATAGTAAAACCTGGACAACCCATTTTGCTCATGTGTATCGAGTTCTACATCTACTCTCTCAACACCAATTTTTCCTCAAACAATCTAAATGTGATTTTGGAGCCTCGGAAATAAATTACTTGGGTCATATTGTTGGCAAGGCAGGTGTCAAGGTGGATCCTAAGAAGATTGAAGCTATGCAAAATTGGCCTCACCCAGAGACTCTCAAAATATTTCCTGGATTTCTGGGTTTAATAGGCTATTATCGCAAGTTTGTTAAGAATTATGGAAATATTGTGGCACCTCTCACTTCTCTCCTTAAAAATAATTATTTCACTTGGACTCTCACGGTTGATCAGGCCTTTCAAGCCTTGAAGGCGACCATCTGCACCACTCCAATCCTGGCCCTTCCTGATTTCACAAAGACCTTTGTCCTAGAATGTGATGCTTCTGGGAGAGGAATCAGAGCAGTCCTTATGCAAGATGGTCGGCCTTTGGCCTTTACCAGCAAACAATTGTTAGAGAGAAATTTGGGCCAATCAATCTATGAAAAGGAAATGTTGTCTATTTTGTATGCAGTGGATCTCCATCACCCTTATATGTTGGGGCAGCGCTTCTAAATTAAAGCAGATCATCAAAGCCTAAAGTATTTTCTAGAACAACACCCTTCCTCCCCGGAGCAACAAAAATGGGTGACTAAGATCTTTGGATATGATTATGAGATCATTTACAAGAAAGGAAAAGACAATGTGGTTGTTGATGCACTTTCAAGAAAATACGAAGATGAAGGGTCCCTTTTTTCCCTCTCCTTAATTGTACCATATTGGCTCCAAGTTGTTCGCCAGGAATGGCTACAAGATCCCAAAAGTTTGCATCTGATCCAACAATTGCAGACCAATTCTCCAATTTTCCCAGGGTACTCTTGGCACAATGATGAGCTTCGCTACAAAGGTTGTTTGTATTTTAGTAAACAGTCACAACTTAAATCCATGATACTTTATGAGCTTCATGCTACACCCATAGTTGGGCACTCAGGGTTTACCAAAACCTATGACAGGGTCAAACATTCTTTCTTATGGGATGGTATGAAACAAGACATTCGCAATTTTGTGGCAGAATGTGATGTTTGTCAACGCAACAAGGGTGAAACAGGAAAATCTCTTGGCACACTACAACCGCTTCTGATTCCACCTGCTATTTGGAGGGATATCTCTATGGATTTTATTGTGGCCTTACCTAAATCGGGAAATAATCTAGTCATCATGGTGGTCGTTGATCGTCTTTCCAAGTATGCTCATTTATGTTCTCTTCAACACCCATTTACCGCCTCCACTATGGCTCAATTGTTGATGGATCAGGTCTTCAAGCTTCATGGCATGCCTCATTCTATTGTTTCTGATCAAGATCCCACTTTCACCAGCAATTTTTGGCAAGAATTGTTCAGGCTACAAGGCACCCAATTGCATCTCAACACAGCTTATCATCCCTAGAATGATGGTCAAACTGAAGTTGTCAACAAGTGTTTGGAAACATATTTGAGGTGTTTTTCATTTGAAAGGAAAAATCAGTGGGCTCAATGGTTACCACTCGTTGAATGGTGGTACAAAACTTCTTACCATACATCTACCTGCATGACTCTTTTTGAAGCATTATATGGGAAAAAATCCACCTTTAGTTCTCTCATACCTGTCAGGTGTCTCGAAGGTTCAGGAGGTCGACCAAACACTTACAGTTTGAGAGGATATTCTCTACACCCTCAAAGATAATTTGGTCATGGACCAGAATTGCATGAATCAATAGACAAATCAAGGTCGCTATGAACATCAATTTACTGAAGGATACCAGGTGTTTCTTCAACTAAAACCTTATAAGGAAACTTCACTCAAGGTTGACCATTGTCAAAAACTGGCACCCAAATTTTATGGTCCTTATACCATTCTCAATTGTGTGGGACAGGTGGCCTATCAGTTAGATTTTCCCAATCATTCTAAGCTCCATCATGTTTTTCATGTCTCCTTCTTAAAGAAGGTGATTGGAACTAAGTGTCAAACTCAAACCAGCCTTCCCGAGTTGGATGAAGAAGGCTCCATCTGGTTGCATCCACAAGCAATTTTGGACCTGCATGAGCATCGTCTGCATCAACGCACCATCAAGGAAGTGTTAGTCTAGTGGAAAGATACAACTCCAGCATATGCCACTTGGGAACCAGCTACCATTCTTCAGCAATTTCCTCATCTCAAGCCTTGAGGACAAGGTTATTTTTAGGGGGGGGGGCATGTTAGGGACCTAACCTCCCTAATCCCTCATGTAGGTAGAATAATATATTTCCATGTAATAAAGGCCAATATTAATAAGGCCTAGAAATAAGGAAGAATAAGTCAAATGTAAAAGACCTAATAGAAGCTCTTGCTTCTAGAAGGATCTTCCTCTAGATTGTTCTTTTGGATAGATAGATTTAGTATAAATAGGAGTAGAGGGTATGAGAAGTTTTGTCTTGAAGAATTATTGTAATAAAGCTCTGCTATGCTGGAGGTTACCCCCTCGAAGAGGCAAGTGAACATTTTTTCCTATCAATAAAGGTATAATTTTGGTGTTATGGTTCCATATAATCTGTTGTTCCACTGTTATATCTGTAGCATTTTCATATTTTGTTGCTATTACAGTGTTATTCTCTGCATTATTTCTCTTTTCTGCTAATATAATAGACCCGATACCTTACATTTAGGAAGGGCTCATAAACTCACTCATTAGACTTGTATATAAAGGAGAGAAGTCATTGTGACATTTAATCATTGTGGCATCATGGAGTTAGCATAAGTGAGGAAACATGTATGCTAGGGAGTATGGAAATTGTAGCAAGGAGATTTCTACACCTAGAAAATCTAGCCTAGGGTTTCTTGATCAAATGTGGGAAGTGAGGAAGGACGCACATGCGAAGGAAGATGAGTTTTTCGTACATGTACGCAGATTGTAGTGAACACAGTCGTGTATGTATGAGGATTGTAGGAAGGTGAATCGTGTATGTACGTGGATTGCAATGGGCACAATGGCGTATGTACGCAGGTTGCAGTAAGTTGAATCGCGTACATCCATACAAGGTTTCTGAGCAAAAGCAGGTTCATACATGTTGACGTTAGAAGCCATACAAGTGACATCAATAAGGCGTACAAGTGGTCTACAGTAGATTTGTAAGTTGGTATTTGTCCCAAGTATTTTGCTGATATTTTATGGTTTTGGAAGGACAAGGTTGTCCTCATATTTTGGTGAATTTGTATTGGTTGGGAGGGCTACTTTTTCCCTCATAATTTCTGAAATTGATAAAGTTATAGAACATAAATTTTGTGTCTCATATGTATTGATGATTCATCTTCAATATTGTTCAATGTAAAATTGTTTAGTGATAACAATTAGGGTTTATTGTTAGATCACTAGGAAGCAATTTTCAGATCTGAAATTAATCACATAGAGTTGCATGTCAAATTTGACAGAAGGTTATGTGAAATAGGACAAAGGGCACTTAGTGTGTAGATTGTATTAGATATTATATGACCTAAGACAAACCTCTTGTGCATGGTATAAACATATCAATGGCCTTGATGAAAGAAGTATTTCAATGTTGAACTACAAGTTTAAATGTAAACACTTAGCTAAATGTATAGTGACTTGCAATCTTGGAAATTTGTGTAGACTATGAAATGTCATGACTAATAGTCCAAAGTTATTAGGGATATTGATATCAAAGTTCGCAACAAAAATGAGATGGTAGATCATGGTGAGATACACTATAGTCTTGGCAACCATTGTATAGAGAAAAACTAAGCGTAATCATTTGAATCAAGAGAGATACATCAAAAACATTCTCCAGAGGTTCCAAATGGATTAATGCAAGCTAGTGACGACACAAATGGAAATAAACATAACTTGTTGAAAGAGACATGATTGAAGATGTCAAGTGATGAGGAAGTCATGCAAAAGATTACATCTCATCAGAGTTACTTGGAATATGTTTGTATGCAATGATATGCCTAAGACTTGGTATTGCACATATTGTCAATGTTGTAGTTTAATTCTCGAGTAATCAAGAATATAGTTTTGGTACTACATTCAATATGAGTTTACAATATGCATCGTAGCTTGTAAATAGTAAGACAAAGATTGAGAAGGAAATATAAATAAACATAAATCGACATGAGGATACCTTTTCAAGTTGATTTGTGGTTTCAACTTATGGGCAAACAATAAACAACCCATTGTATCTTATTTAAGGGAAGAAGCAAAGTATGCAAGTATTTGTTATATCCGTTGAAGTAATTGATGTGGTTGAGGAAATTAGTGGAATATATTGGGATAAATCAGCCATGTTCAACTACAATGACAAAGAATTTAAGGTTTCCCGCAAGAAGAAATTGCATTGAAGTGAAATTTTACTTTATTTGTGAAGTGGACAAGCAAAATGTACAATTGTGGTTTTGTGCAAGACGAAATTGCTTGTTAATACATTGATGGAGAGTTATTGAGAGATAAACCTCAGTATTTTCAGGATGGCTTTGGAGTGAATTTTGTTGTGATCAAATTTGAAATTACTTGGGTTTGCGTGAATGTTAAAATGAGTAGAATTTATGTAAACAATGCATTGTTAATATTCACGGAATGGTCATGGCATATGAAACCTAAGCTCGTGTCCTTGTAGGGTGACAATGAATTTTTTTGAGCAATAAAAAGATGTGCATGGACTTTAATAGTTGACTTGTAGATTCAGCTTGTGCTCTACAAGCTGTTTGTTTGCTTATAGATTGCAAACTGTGAAAGTTCAAGACGTTTGTCAATGTGAAAGTTCAAGGAACGTGTAAGGTCAAAGATTGAAGAGAGTTGGAGGGTTAATTCTACTTTCCATTCTAGGTATAGAAATGATTTTGTAGTGATCGTGTAAATGTAACACTTGACTTATACATAATAAAATCGAAATAAATGAGTTATAACATATTGTATATTTGACATTTTGTTTAATGAAATAAAAACAAAAGCTAAATCTTAGAAGGATTTCTTCCCACTAAATACTTGGTCTTCAAAAAAAAAATAGATCAATTCTACTAATTGTTTAATGTTATGGTGATTTAACATTTGTTGTGTTTAGAAGTTGTGCACCTGAATGCGTAATTCTTAACATTGTGTATGTGTATATTACCTTTTTCCAAACTCATTTGATACAAAATTTCCATTACATCTTAGATTAGTCAAGCAATGGCCATCAACACTATTTATTATCCATTTAATGATAAACAAATAATTGAAACTTATTATTGATGGTGCAACTAGACTAAGGTTTTAATATATTATTTTCTTAAATGTTTTATTTTTACACACTATAATCAAATTAAGGACAAGCCCTTTGATAATGACCTCCCCATAATGAGCAATGAGTTTTTGTTTTTTAAAGCCTAGTCTTATATTATTTAAACAAAAGTGTGCATCAATTACATCACAAATTTACTCCCCTTCCCTACATAGGGAAAGAGAGCATAAATATCATCTCTTGTATGCCTTTTAATTGCATAGATTTTAGCAAAGGTTTGGATAGTTGATTTAACCAAAAATCTATGTAAAACAATTCTACAATAGGTATTAATTGCAATATTTTCAATGTTGGATTTATCTTATAGACCATAATAAAAAAGAATCGTTAATCTAAATACCAACCAAGCAAGTTGAGCAACTAACAAACACAAAGTGCCTTACTAAAGTGAATAGAAAAACAAAGAGGAGAGAAATCGATAGAATATATACTTTATTATTAATTCCGTTTAACCATTTCTCATAAACTATGTACAAGTGATAGATTTATGTTATATAATCTAGATTATTATGTACAAAACAAGAAGAAAAAAACAAAATAGATGTATTTTGTTTCATTCAATGAGTTCTTACAAATATTACAGCCAAAAGTTTTCATCCAAAAGCCTTATGATTCATATACAATTAATTCATCCATGGGTAAATCAACCTTAAATATCTTATCTAATCTTGAGGCATCAAATACCTAACTTATTGTCAAACTTAAAAGGTTGAAAGATGACTTCAATTAATAATATAATGCTACAACACATACATAATAATACTTATTTCATTACATCTCAATTATTTGTTTACTAAACTAAAATAATTATTTGTTTACTAAACTAAAATAATCTTAGTTTTTTTTTAAAGTAGTGATAATATCTACATCAATATTGATAATATCTACATCCTACTTGTTTTAGTTTTTTTTAAATATTGATAATATCTACATCCTACTTGCTTTGATAGTTGATTTGTGTATACCCTTTTAAACGTCATCTCAACCTCGTTAACTTGAAATTTTCCAACCAAATGCTCTCAAAAATAATGCCACCGAATATTTTACTAGATGCTCAACATGTAAACTCTGTAGAAATTTTCAGAAAGCAACAATTAAGGAGCCAAAAGGTTATTAAAAACATATATAATGAAAAGCACAACTCATTTTCTTGGACATACACTTCTTACCCTTTAAGAATATTCAAAATTATTTTTATAATATTTGAATAAACCAAATGAAAAAATATGACAAAATAACTCACTCACTCTGAGAAATGAATCAAAATGGGAAATGTAAGGTCGCGTAGTTTTCCATAGAAAACAAGAAAAATATGATGTTATAAACATTCCTTTGAGATTTTTTAATCCATTATCTTTGGTTCGAATATTAGTTACAAAAGGCCGATTAATGATAAAAGTAACGTCCATAGTTGGTTGGAATCTTAGTAATATACATGTCAATAGGATAGCTGCAACTAGAACATTGGATTATTGGGTACATTAACCATGTTTTGTTTTGTTGAAAACACTAGGGATATTATATTTATCCATTGTATGCCCTCATTTCCTCTCATGATTTATTCTTTACATTGAATGTGTATAGATAGAGTTCTTTTGCGGTATATATATATGCAATGTCCCTGATTAAAGATGAAATCTTACCTCTGTCCCTGATTAAAGATGAAATCTTACCTCTAGAATAAAGAATATGCCTTTGGTTAAAGATGAAATCTCACATCTAGACTTAGACTTAAGAATGATGCAGGCTCCAAAAATCATTGTACATTTGGTTAACCTAGGGAGTTTTATGTTTGCTAAGGAATTTGGTTTTTAATGGAAATTATGTATGCTTGAGTGGTTTGAGTCAGGGATATGTGTGTGAGGTTTTATTGTAAATGTTCTTGAATATGTGAGAACATGAGAGATATTGGGCTTGTGAAGATCTCATGAGGATCTTAGGGATTAGGAGATCCTAGTATAGGGATTTGGTTGAGTAGAAAGTGGATTGGAGAGGATCCTTAGGAATCTGTTGAGGATTTGTTGGATCCGAACCAGAAACAGTTTAGAATTCCTTTTGTATATTATTTAAGCCTTAGAGGCTTCAAGGGGGCTGGCAAGACATAGAGGATTAGGGCCAAACCTCGAAGGTGGCCAACGAAATGCTAATTTGGCTAGAGATAGGTGTGGCTAATAAAAAGGAAAATTAGGCTAGAGAATGATTGAGTCTGTTGATTTAATCCAGACAAAGGAAGGCCTGCAAGCCTGTGTAATTGTATGTAAACATGTGTATGAATAGAAGGGAAATACTCTATTTCTAGTATTCAGGAAGCCTCTGAATTCATGTTTGGTTATTTGTGTATTGAATACCTCTATGAGGAAGAAGGATAAGCATGTGCATATAAGTTGAGACTGTGTGCTTGCAGGTGTAGGGTTTTTGTTGCAGGCGGAGAATTCTAGAAAGGAGACCTGGTGCAATCCTATACCATATACGAGATCGGGATTGATTATTCCATTGATCATCGATCACGAGAAGGATCGATGATCCTACAGAATGGTGAAGGAGAAAGATCATTGTGATCACAAGGAGAGACTCAGGAACCGTTAGATCATTCTGTTGATAAATGATAACCGCTAGATCAAACTCGTGCAAGGAAGACTTATCAACCGTTGGATTATCTGGTTAGGAGCGTTGCAGACCGTCGGATCATGAGGAAAGGAGTAATCGATAACCAATTGAATCGTAATCGTCAGATCTGGAGGTAGAGGAAGGAGGATCGTCGAGTCAATGATTGATTAAGTCGTGACCATCAGATCATGTTGGAGACAGATCAACAGAAGGGATTCATTGCGGAGATCAGAGGATGAGTTAACGATCGCGTAGGTTCAGACTCCGCAATCCACAACGACTGTTGATCGCCACCAGTCAACAAATTGACAGTTCACGTTAAACCCTCCACCAACGTACAACTTCCATTGCGGAGATCGGGAGGAAAATTAATGGGTGAGCATGTTGTGATTCTGCAATCCATTGCAGTCGTCGGATCTGGGGAAGACAGATCTACACCCTTGATTAGCAGACAAGGGATTAGCGCCTGAAGGAGTTGATTGAGGTCACAGTCCTCAATTATATGGATCAGAGTTAGAGGTACTTCGGGCTAGTAGAGGCGAACCGAGTTAGCGCCTCTATAATAATCACCTAGTCACGGGAATGGTCATATGGGGAAAAGGGCCAACAACTAAAGCGAATGGAATTGTGACAAAAGGTAGAATTTGATCCTGCTAGTGATTGAATCAGAGTGGAGCATATCGATCCTAGGACACCCCTTTGTGGGTTTAGAGTAACCTAAGACAAAATTAGAGTTGCATAATTGTGGGATAGCTGAGCATACTTGGATCTTTAAGGGGATTCATATCCGACTTGCATCAAAGAATATGCCTATATGCATTTGGTTTGTCCTTTTAAGTAAAACGTCATCGTTGAAGAGCACAATGACCTAAGTTAAGAGCATGTTTTGGCTTCCAAATGGCGATTTTATTTGTGCATTTGAGATCTTCCCAAGTGTACAATTTATAATGGATGGAAGGATGGTCGGAGAAATATATATATATAATCACTCGAAGAAAAAAAATTACATCACATTGGAAAGACTTTTCCAAGTTCTTGAATCGTAACAGTCTACAATCCATTGAGCATCTCGGATATGTCATAATAAAATTGAACACTTGTCTCAGATAGACTCGTATCGTAGTCATTGTAATAATAAAGTAGAAAATAAGAGGGGAAACGTGTTGAGATATATCTATCATAAGTTCATTAATTCCTATTGGCAGGTTTCTTCTTATTTATGTCTCATTTGGAAAAGGGAGAGATCAATTATCATCCATTCATCAGAGCCAGAAGTAATCATAGTGGAGAGGGATACCTTAAAAACCTCCTTTGAAAAATGGGCCAAACCTGGACATTTCTCAAAGATGCTAGCTAAAAGCCCTGATACCACCACTTGCATTTGGAACTTACATGTTGATGCTCACGATTTTGTTAGCCATATTGATTATTTGAGCCCCTTAATCCTTTCCCTCTTCGAGCAATACGAATATATTTCAGCAATTATCACTTTATTAGTCTGTAATGAAAATGCAATTTTTGTTTTTCTTCTGGATGAATACGATACTGAGAGATTTTCCTGGGAGAAGATGACCTATAATAAAGAGAATACAACTTAATTTAATTGGAATGTTTTTTAACCTAGAAATGGGTTTTTGGCTTCTTGGGGAAACCAACTTGTTCTTGGGGAAACCAACTTGCAAAGAAATGATTTTATGTAGGGAAAGTGAGATTTCTAAACTTGTATGATTTTGACCCCTTGTAACCAACATCCCAATGTTAGAGGCCCACAATCGACACCAAAGTGGTGTTTGAACTTAAAGACCACTTTCTTACTATTGTCCTAAATATGTTAGAGGCGTGATTTTATGGTGAAATTTAGAGGTCAAGGCTAACTATGTTGTGCTTTTTGATAATATTTTGATCTAAAATGGATCACTATATAGTTTGTCATCTATTTTGGTACTTTCTAAGTGATAAAAATGGAGCTATTGACTTGCAAGGCCCGTTTTAGGGGGCAAGTCATATTTCGGTGATTGGGAGTCTTTTTTTGAATAAAAAACTTTGTGAACAAAATCCCTACCCCTTTGATACTATTCTACACATTGAAATCTTTCCAACAATGCAAATATCACCTCAATTGAAACTCGTATGAGGTAGTTATGCCTCCTACAAGTTAACCTATGCATTTGACCACCATGCTACCAAGTGTATGCCACATCAACTACCATTACTCACACATGTGGAGCTAGTCATGTGTGGACTTTCAAGAAGATTCTAGAGGGTCCAAATCTCTAACCCTAATCGAGAGTTGAGGCATGCAAAACCACAATCCTAAACCTAGATGGTAATCAAGACATGTTAAATATTGGGCCACTAGGAAAAAATGTCACTTCCACTTTCGTTATAATGATAACACAAACACATAAAAGAAACCAAGATTGCATTAATAATGAAAAAGTGAAATCTTTCTTATAAAGGGTCACAAACTAATTGATTCATTCCACTTTATGAATGTGAGATGGACCAAGAAACACACTAGAGTGAAATAAATCATAAAATACCATGACTTTGTTAATGCATATGTTTAATATCTAGTTGACCTTTATAATATGATATTTACTTTAACACCCTCCCTTCATGATCATTCTACTATCTATGCCAAGTTTATCCTAGAATTTTACATATTTTTCAAGACCCAAAGACTTCGTGAAAATGTCTATAATTTGGTCCTCTAGAACCCCTACTCGTCCAAGTACATGTCAATCTTAATGTGTCATGCCCGAGGTGTTTTTTTCAGGCCACATAGAGTGTTCTTAATTTTTCAAACAAGATGGTCCTCCCCTAGAACCTGAAACCCCCGTGGTTGATACATGTACACCTCCCTTAATGATCATTCTACTAACTACACCAAGCTTATCCTAGAATTTTACATATTTTTCATAACCCGAAGACTTGGTGAAAATGTCTGCAGTTTGGAACTCTGGAACCCATGTTCATCCAAGTACATGTCAATCTTAATGCACCATGCTTGAGGTGTTTTCTTTGGGCCACATAGAGCCTTCTTAAGTTTGAAAACAAGATTCTCCTCCCCTGGAACCCGAAACCCCTGTGGTTGTTACATGTAGACCTCTTCCTCCAAATATCCATTGAGAAAGGCACTCTTCACGTCCATTTGATTACCTTCTAGCCAAGCTGCGTTGCCATGGCTAGATCTAATAAGATGGTGCTCATTTTTTTTGTAGGAGCAAAGGTCTCACCATAGTCGATGCCCTCTAAGTGAGAGAACCCTTTTGCAATAAATTGTGTCTTGTACTTTTCAAGTGTATCATCTTCCTCGTACTTGACTGTGTATACTCATTTCCAACCAATGGGTTTCTTCCCTAATGGAAAAGCTATGAGATTCCAAGTCTGATTTTTCATCAAACTCTCATGTTCAGATACCATGGCCTTCTCCCATTCAAGTCTCCATTTTTCCTCATAAAACACTTATAGCTCATATACTTCTTGAACATTGGCCATTAGAGAAAAGTTAACCATATTAGGTTTATTTTTCTTATTTTTCAATGTTAGTCCCTCAATCATTTCATCTATCTAAACATCTCCAATGGTGATGTTCCACCTGTGGTATTTTATTGGGATCTTCCCCATCGAATTTGTCACCATCATCTGGGAGACCTGTATCTATACCAGTATCATCAAAATCAAATCCCATAAACTCCTCATGCTCAAAATCCTCCTCCATTTCAAGTGGAGTTGCTTGAAGCTTGATACTTGAATCATTAGCCACAATAGGAAATTGTTTTATGATTTTTGTCTCTGAAGAAGTCTAGAAAGGTCCAGCTTCCTTATCAACTACGAGATCTCTACTGAAGATCAACTAATTGTCATTAACATCAACCAATATGTATGATTTATAACTTTTGGTGTACCATGTTATCATCAGTTTCTTTCTCTTCGGGTTTAACTTGGTTCTCTTCTCATCCGGAATCCAGGCATAAGCAGTAGAACCAAAGACATTAACATCACTAACTTTGGGCTTCCTCCTAGACCATGTTTCCTCTAGAGTCTTCTACTTCACTACCATTGTCAAGGATCTATTTGTTGGCAACCAACAATTATGTCAAATTTTATCATTTTAAAAGGTCATCACCAAGGGATAAAAAAAAATTGTAGTTGCCTCCTCCTTATACTTATAAACGAGCTCGTAATGTGGTTATCAAGAACGCAACAAATTTCAATTCTATCATTAACTCAAACTTATCATATGCTTCATTGTCTAATCTCTAAACGATAAAGAATTGTTTTGATTCTCTTTGATTTGATTCTATTGGAAAAATTAGATAGTTAGATTTATTTTTATTTTGTTGTTAATTTAATACTAGCTATAGAATCTCACGATTCTGTAGCCAGTCTATTTATAAATATTAGTTTATATTTTTTTCTAAATTCAATTTTGTTTTAGCATTTTCGGGAGAAAAATGGTTGTGATGATATTCACAAAGAGAAGAAATCATGGATTATGTGTTGCATGGCTTAATCATTTCTTATTTTGTTTGATAAAACAATTTCATTTATGTACTTAATTTTGATGAACAAACTCCTACAGGAGTGTTTATTTGTTATCCTATTTTTGTAAAGCAATCTATTTTTCTAGGATTACCCTCTATCTTGCATGATAATAGGTTATTGATCCAAGACAGGTTTAAATAGTGATTGTTGTTTAGTAGTAAAGACAACTTTTATGGGACTACAATATGGAGATGTAATTTTTGAGAATTGATATGGGAAAGCAATTCATTGTTGGCTTTAGACTTGTGTGATGCTTACTCCATTGCATTTTCCTGTTATTTCTATGTTATGAACTATCATCCTATAGATTTAGCTTTAGCCTTGTCTTTGCATGATATTTCATATCGATGATTATTTGAATGATGTCCATGATGTGTTGGTTCATTTTATATGTGTGATCAATCGATCATTTAATCATTATTGAGTTTATTTTTAATGTTAAATGATGGATAATATCAATGCTCAAAATTGAGCTTTCTTTCGTTCTTAAATATTGATTATCTTAAGATCACATGATTTTTTTTAATTAATTGTATTTCTGTTGTTATTAATTTACTCCAAATATCAAACACTTCTTTGAAATTATTCTGGAACTACTAGTATTGTTCTGTTATAGGTTTCCCTTAAAAGTTGGACAAGTGGGAGCTTAAAAAACACAGAGAGATAAGCTCAGCTTTGTTGATCAGCTACACATTAGTATGTGTGTTATTTTAATTAAATTATTTATTAATGAAACGATGATTGCATTAATTAGCTTTGATTGCTTCTGTGTCATTTTTTCAATCGTGTTCACTTAGGATTTATTAGTTTGATAACTTAAACATTAGAAAGATTTATGTTCTTACTTTATCTTATTTAGAAACATTATTATGAACATCCCTTTTGCAAGATTTCAAGTAAACCTTGTAAACTGTATATATATTGTTTATACTCATTTGTACATTCACATTTCTTTTGAATAAACATTTTTAAGTAATATATCATTTGTTAGAATTGTAGCTTTAGTTTAGTTTATTTCTTTTACTGTTTTTAGGATTCTAGTTGGCTAACTGAGACATTAAACCCGTCGGGTCAGATCACACCAAACGGCTTGGGTTAATTAGACAAACCCAGTCTGGATCTAACCTTCAAATTGACGGTGTGTCACTTATGCCCATCAACAAATGGCGCTAGAAGGAAGGAGGGCCTGAAATTAATTAATGGGACATGGAGGTCGCAAGACCCCTCCAAATAATCGTTCTCTTGTCGTAACATGTAGTCACTCCAACACAAACATTACACTTGAAATATATAGTACCTCAAACGATACCCCCGATATTCCCGTCGAACCAGTGACACCACTTCCTCAAGGGATTGACATCCAATAAATTGTTCGCAAGTCACTCATAAGAACTCAAAGTGCCTTATCCCGTATTAGACAACCTAGTAGACAACTTAATCAACCCATTGATTTTACAAATCTTCAAGATCAACTTCAAGGCACTAGTTTGCCTAGAAACATTGTAGGGACTGATAATATTACCAATATTATTGAAGCACGTATCCTTAGTGATGAAGTATCTAGTACACCACCGTCCCCACCTGGGTCTTCCCCACCTTCTTCGAGAGGTGAATCCTCGGACGAAGGCAGTTCTTCATCTGAACCATTTCAACCTTCGAATATGCCATCTCCCATGGAAAACCAAAATAATCTTGCTAGACCTTGGCTCGATCAAGATGGTGTGTTTGTGTCTGGACCCCAACACCCATTGCCTAAACATCTAGAGAAATGGCTACCCAAATTTGACCCAGATTCGAAGCAATCAGTTGAGGATCACATCAAGAAATTTATGCTAGTCGTTAGACTCCGGAGTGTCGAACACGAAGATGTCGTCTGTAGATTATTTCCTTACACTTTTGAGAGGAATGTCTCAACCTGGTATTTTTCCCAACAACCTCAGACCATCGTTTCTTGGGACAAATTTGAAACCTGTTTTCTAGAAAAAATTGGAGATCATAAATCTTCATAAATCTTGGTGATGGAACTCTCTAGTTTAAAGATGAACCCTAAATAAAAGGTTAAAGACTTTAACCAGAGATTCCTAACATTGAAAAACAAAATCCTTGTAGATTTGATGCCTGCAGAAAACTTAATTGTTGCATATTATACGAAGGCCCTGCATAACAACATAGCCATATAGGTTAAAAGGTACAAAAAGAACACGTTGTTAGAAGCCTTTGAGGAGGCAAGATAGATTGAGAAAGACATATTGAGCTTAAAATATAATCTAAGTAGTGAGGTTGAAATAGCTTCATCTTCTAAGAAGAAAATAGAAATTCGCGCTAGACCTCCTCAAGTTAAAAATCAACAAGACACATTAGACTTGGAGAGCTTGCAGAAAGCTTTCCAGAAACTGTCCAATCAGGTCATTGACTTGAAAAGATCCGCTGAGGAGGCATCTACAAGTAAAGGAATTTTCAAAACTCCTTTTAGAAAACCTTTCCCTCCAAACCGGCCAAACCCGACCACAGAAGGTCTAAATTTTGAAAGTTTACAGTATGCTTTGCAAACGATATTGGAAGCACATGACAATTTTGTTTCTTCTCCTCCTGAAAATTCTGATGATAAAGTTGAGGAACAGGTACCAGAAGAGGAAGACTCATCTCCTCTTGTTTTCGGGCACTTGTCGGACAGTATTTTTCAAGCAAATTTTGAAACTGTCCACTCCTACAACACTAGAAGTAAAATACAAAACAAGTAAAAACGTGGTTTCAAAACAGCCAAAGAAAACTGAAACTAGACAAAATCTAGCTGCCCCAGTTTTAGAGTATGATTTAATTGAAGATCTAAAAAAATCAAGGGAAAATATTTTTGTTTTTGAATTGCTGAAATTTCCTCTTATTTTGCAGAAAATGCTCCAAAGCATTGCTGAAAATAGTAAAAAGAATGATGTTAGCAACAAAAAATTAGCAGAAATTGACTTAAACACAGCTAAAAATGTCCCAAGTAAAAAGACATTTGAAAACCAAGATAAAAGAGACTTATCAGAAAAAAAATTGTAGGAAACTTAGAAAAAATTGTTTCAAGGATAGCAATAAAAAATCAGCAGAATTATGTTGTTTCTGCACGAAAAAATGTCTCATTTTTTATTAACTTTTGAAATTTTTAATAGGAATGTACATAACTGTATGGTTGACTCTAGTGCATCATTGAATCTGATGCATCTGTCTATATGCCAGAAAATTAATGCCGAAGTAAAACCTTATGATTTAAAAATCATTCAGTTAGATCGAACTAATGTCAAAGTCATTGGTGAACTAAAAAATGTGTTGATTAGATTATCGTCCAATCTCAAGGTTCATCAAGTAATCGATATTATTGTTGTTGAAATTCCTGAAGTTTATGGTTTGTTTTTTAGTAGAGATTGGTCAGAACAACTACACGGTTATTTTGCTACAGACTAGTCTCATTTGTGTCTACCAGAAAATGGACAGGCCAACATGATCAGAATAAACAGAGAGTGTTACCTTAAGCATACCATGACAGATCTGAACGACCCAAATGAGCCTTTCATTACCACCGCAAATTCAATTTAAACGCAGGGAATGAATACCGTTTTTGGTAACTTCATGACTGAAATTTCCTCTATCACTGATCCAGAACAGCAATCTGAAGTAACAGCCTATACTCAGGCACCAACTTCGCCAAATATGACAAATACTGCTAATGACGCACAAATTTGGTCCCTCTATTTTGATGGATCCAAATCCCGAGAAGGGGAAGGTGTTGGTTGTGTTTTCATCGACCCTACAGATAATAAAACATTTATTTCTTTTCGATTAGAGTTTGAATGTACTAACAACACAGCAAAGTATGAAGCACTTCTGCAGGGACTAAGGAAGGCACTGGACATGGATGTGCAAAAGTTGGTAGTATTTGGTGATTCAGAAATAGTAGTCAAACAGGTAGGAAATGCAATACATTGTTTGTCACCGCATATGAAGAATTACCAAACCAAGGTATGGGGTTTAATGCACAAATTTCTAGTATTTATTATAAATTCCATTCCTAGGATGAGTAATTCAGAAGTTGATTTACTAGCCAATGTTGCTTCTAAATTGTTGCTTGTTGAAGGTCTTTCCCCTAATGTTTTCTCGGTCAAATTGTTATTCAGGCCATTGATCCCGGACAACATCACAAACTAGAGAGTATTTGATGATGATCAGCAGATCATCAATTTTCTGCATATGGAAGATATCTTCCAGGATGCAGTTATTGATGAAATCACTCACGACGAGAATCCCCGATATTTCACGGTAATATCCAATCCTTGATCTCTAGAATCATCATCCGAGTTGGTAAACTCTATCCCCAAATCTGTTGTGAGGTTAGAGAAGTTTTATGACCTACATGACAAGTTTAGAAGGGTAGTCAATTGCAAAACAAACAGTTCCTCTTTGTTGTACGAAACTGTAAATTTAGGAACACAAGATAACCCTCAAAATATCAATCTCGGAAAGGGATGTTCTGAACAGGAAAGGTCTGCTTTTATAAAATTATTCAAATAATTTAAAGATGTATTTGCTTGGATGTACGACTATCTAAAAACTTTCAACCTAAACATCATACAGCACGTAATCCCTATGAAACCCCAGACTCGGCGTTTCCAACAAAAACTAAGGAAAATGCATCCTAAATTGGAACCTACCATGAAAAAGAAACTGAATAAATTACTTACTGCAAAGATAATTATTCCAGTTAGGCATACTCAATGGGTATCTGACTTAGTCCCTGTAAGGAATAAAAATGGAAAAATTCAACTTTGTGTCGATTTTCGAAAGTTAAATCGAGCATCTGATAAAGAAAACTATCTTGTTCCTCCAATGGAACAAATTCTACAACATGTGTCTGGTTCCGAAAGACTATCTTTATTAGATGGTTTTTCAGGATATAAACAAGTCTTGATGTCTCCTTCATACCAACTTAAAACCACCTTTCGTACCCCGTGGGGCACTTATGCCTACAGGATAATGCCTTTTGGACTGATAAATGTCGACGCCACATTTCAGAGAGCAATGGATATTTCTTTATGTGGCCTCATCAACCAGTCAGTTGTGGTCTATCTTGACGATTTCACTGTCTTTTCAAAAAACAAGAAAGATCACTTGTCTCACCTTAGGGTTGTCTTAGAACGATGTCACAAGTTCAACATATCTCTCAATCCCAAAAAATCAATTTTTGTAGTAGAAAAAGGGAAATTGCTTGGGTTTATAGTGTCTAAAGATGGAATGATAATTGATCTTGAAAGAACCCAAGTCATTGCCAAACTTCCTCCTCCTTCTTCCAAAAAGGCCATGCAATCCTTTTTGGGTAAAATTAATTTTGTCAAACGATTTGTCCCAAGTTTCTCTAAAATGGTTAGACCTCTACAAAATCTAATTAAAAAGGATGTTTTATACAGATGGGGAACACAAGAAAGTAAAGATTTTGATTCAATTAGAAAATCCATGATAGAAGCACCTTCCCTGATGAACCCTGATTTTTCTCAAGATTTCACTCTATACACTTTTGCATCTGACAGATCCTATGTTGTTGTGCTTACACAAAAAAATGATGAAACCAATGAGATACCTATTGCCTTCATGATCTCTACTTTTAAAGGATCATAACTTAATTATCCCACGGTAGATCAACAGGCATATGTTGTTTTTAAAGCAGTGAAACACTTCAGGTCTTACTTATTGAAATACATAACCAAAGTAGTTGTTCCTTACCCCGTTGTAAGAAATATGTTAGTACAAAAAGAGATGGGTGAGAAAAGCGAAAATTGGATGACATCACTTCAGGAATATGATCTTGAAATAACCCTTGCCCAAATTGTTAAAGGCCAAGCCCTGTGTAAATTAGTGGTTGATTCAGTTGATAAATCAGAAAGTCAAATAAACACATCAACTGTAAATCGGCATAAAGAAATCAGTTGTATGCAAATTGCATCCAATTCATGGTATGAGAATATCAAATTTTATTTACTGCATGGATTTTCTCCTCGCAATCTTGATCCCAAAAACAGAAGAGCACATAGGCTTAAATCTGCATCTTTCCAATTAATCAATGATATATTATTTCGAAAGAACTTTGATGGTGTTTTTCTGCGTTGTTTAGAAAAAGAGGAGTCTGAAAAAGTGTTGGTTGAACTTCATTCCAGTGATGTCGGTGGTCATTTTGGTGGAGATACCACTGCCCACAAAGTGCTAAGGGTTGGGTACTATTGGCCTACCTTGTTTAAGGATGCCCATACGTTGTCCCGCAAGTGTATAATCTATCAAAACGCTGCAGGACGGGTGAAAAAAACAGCTTTTCCTTTGCAACTTGTTACTGTAGATGCACATTTTCAGCAATGGGGCCTAGACATTATAAGACCAATCAATCCCCCTTCCTCGCAACAGCACAAGTACATTCTCACGGAAACAGACTATTTTACAAGATGGTCTGAATCTTTACCTTTAAAAGTGGTCAACACCAATCAGGTAGTGTCATTTCTGAATTCCCATATTATCACTTGATTCGGAGTTCCTGAATGTCTGGTTTTGGACAATGCTTCTTATTTTTCTTCCCTAGATATAAATGTTTTCGCTCTGGAAAAAGGGATTAAACTGAAGTATTCTTCCATCTACTACCCTCAAGGGAACGGTCTAGCCAAGTTGACAAATAAGAATTTAATCAAGATTATAAAAAGGACAGTTTCAGAAAACCATAAGAATTGGCACAATGCATTGTACAAAGCACTTTGGGATGATAGGGTAAATCCAAAGGCCTCCATTGGTAATTCTTCTTTCTTCCTCATTTATGGAAGACAAGCCATCCTCCCCCCACATGTCTTACTTCCTTCTTTTCAATTATCGCAAAACGTTCAAGAAGAAGAGTGTCATCCTCTAGAAAACCGGATAAATGCTTTATAAAAATTAGAAGAGGTGAGAACACAAGCAAAACAGAAACTTGACCAGCATCAACAAATTGTGAAGAGATGGTTCGATAAAAGTTCATCCTCTGAAAGGAATCTTGATGTTGGGGATTTGGTTCTTAAGTGGGACAAAGCGCACAAGGGTAAGGGAGAACATACCAAGTTCCAAAACCTGTGGCTGGGACCGTTTGTAATTTCTAAAAAACTGGGTCCTAGTTCTTTTTGTCTGCATAACTTGGAGGGGAAATCAGACACTTTCCCAATGAATGGCCAGGCTCTCAAGAGATATTTCACTTGATGATTTCAGATCCACCCTCTTGTAAATATTTTTAATTTTCTTTTCTGTTTTGATTTTGGTTCTTTTCATTTTGCTTGATTTTGATTTGTTTTCTAAACGATTATGTCTGAATCACCATTCATTTGTTGAAGGGAATCAGAACTTTTATTCATTAGCAGTAGTTGATAACAACTCAAGCACCTAAACAGGAAGTGCTAAACTCAGATCAGCAGAAGTAATTTTTTGTCCAATTATTGTTTATCTTTTCTCATTAAAATCACAGGAAGACACAATCATCCTTAACCAACGTCTAACGTCGTCCCCATTTTAATGAGAAAAACTCAATGTGCTTCCCCATCCTAGATATGATTTCTTAACAGAATCTAATTGTCCAAATCATGATGGAAGTCATCAGAACAGAAAAATAATTCTCAAATGATCAATCCTTTCATTACCAGACTATGAGATCTTCAATATCACCCTGCTCTCTTAAATATCATGAAGTTTCTGGGAATTTATAAACAAATTTTAGAGATTTGCAAGCACTTTAATGTGTGGGAATTGTGTGTAAACTTGTTGGGAAACTGAACAGGTCTGCTAGCAGTGGGTAAATGCACACATGATACCAAGGCAACTTCACTGGGGTACTGAACAGGTTTTCTAGCAGCGAAGCAATGTCAGGTTTCGAAGATCCCCAGGTGTGTTTTTAAAAGTGATCAGGTGTCAAGATGATTTTATCATAAATGGACGACTCTTGGACATGATAGAAGTACTAGAGTGGGTTAAATGACATCCATGTCGAGGCTATGGATGCCTACTGGAAGCAGTGGCCCTATGAACCTGTGATCCAAACAAGATACTAGATTACAATTTTGGACAGAAATGCTTTCGATACTATGAATATGTTATTTTTTTCCTGAGTTATTGTCGAAATGCTTGATCTATCGTTAACTGTCTCTAAAATTGATTTCATCTGTGCCCCTGATATAATTTTTTAGTGATGCAGAGATAATTGCTTTGCCCAGTGTGTCGCCATTGTTGGAAGCCAACAATTCTGTCAAATTTTATCATTTTAAAAGGTCGTCACCAAGGGATAAAAAAAAAATGTAGTTGCCTCCTTATACTTATAAATGTTTCTGTCTTTTGGTTTTGAGGATATTCATTAGGCTAGCTGAGTATAATATTTTTTCGTTTTTTGATCTATCGTTTGTTTTGATTTCATGACTGAAAGCATGAAATTAAAACAAAAGTTTGGCTTGGGTAATCATTTTACAGTTTGTAATTTCTTTGTTTCTTTTGCTAAAGGGATTACACCTAAATGGCATCTATATGTTTATAAATCTCAAAGTTTTTAAGCTAATTTATTGATCCATTGCCATTGATTTATTCACTTTAGGATATGTAATTGATTCTCATCTATGGTTGATTATATGATTTTTACAATTGATATGTTTGATGGCGCAGAACCTTGGGTTAAATTCAAAATATGAATATTGCTCTTACCAGTTGTATCACAATCCTATCACTCTGGTACAAGACTGATGTACTTACAATTCCACATCATCCTATTGTCCTGCATAATTCACACTCGCATTCATTATTCGAGTAGGTAAGAGGTAATGGTTTGGGTTTAGTGTTCATTGCGCAGAGTGGTTTACAAGCCTGTGCATCCTCTGGTCCTTAGTCATTCAAAGATCAAATTACCAAGTATGGTAGCCTCCCAAGCCTGTAGGTATCGGGCCTCTTCCGATTTTACAGATCTCTTCATGTTGTTTGTGTATTGGAAATTCAAACCCTCTCATTGCCTTCACTGTGACTATGTGATAACATCCACGGCTCTCGTAGTTAGAATTGAACCTAATTGCTCGCAAGCCCTCCTCACTCACGAAAATTCCATAAGAGATATACAGGCACATGGCTGGGACATTTTCATCCGAAATTTTGAGGGTTATAACCTAGCAGTTGCACAAGAATTCACTCAATCGTTTGATTTCTCTAAAGCTAAAATTGGGGATCTGCAACTCGAAGTAACCGAGGATTCTATAGCACGAGCTACAGGACTGTCACAGGATGGATAAATATGGTTCAAAAACACCAAATTAGAAGGTGTTCCTTGGAGTCTGTTCATGGTCTCTAAGAAATTGAAATGCTTCCATAAAGGTACATTGATTACTCTCTTAAAAACCCGATGGCACGGCCTACTTCTAATTCTTAAACAGTTCATAACTTGTGAGGGAAGATATGGCTTAGTTTTCTTGTATCACATCCTCCTGTTGATGATTTTTCTAGGGTTTAATTTAAATATGTCTTTGTATCTGTTTATGAGCCTGCATATAATTTCTAAGCGTTATCAGAAACAGAGTTTAAACACGAGTCTGTCTAGCCTCTTCCACCATGGGCTTATTCGAATTATGTTGTTGTCGCATCTAGCTAAAATTGGGGGTACTTGGGAAGGTTTCATGTATAGAAACAACGTCATCATACCCGAGAACACATTAGAATCGTTTCTCCTTTTCAATACAAACCCTATTCCCTGTAACCCTACCACTGAAAATCAAAGTGTTGATCCACATGAAGAACATGCGACCACAGAGAGAAATTTTGTTGTTGTTCAGAACCCTTTGGGAAAAAAGCCACGATCTGATTTCGCGCCTAGAAAATCATTAGAGGAGGTTATAGATGTGTTGAAGGAGAGGTTTTCTCCTGCTCCTACTGTTGAGATGAATCAAGGTTTCATTAACAAATCAGTTATTAAGAAAAAACGCAAACAGAAGGAACAGGATTTGAGTTTTGTAAACAAGAGACTAGGCAGGTTAATATCCAAAAATCTCAGAAATCGCCAGCAAGATCATCTGAGCTCAATCCCAGTGATCGAGGTCGATGATCACTTGTCCGATGATGAGATCAATGAATTTCTTGCCCGAGAATATGCGGATAACCAGTGCCTTGGAAATGAAATTGGTATTGAAGCTATACAATACGATTATGTTTTTGAACTACCTTTGTTCCTAAAAAATCAAGAAGGATTTGTTGGTATAAGCCACGATTTGAGGCAAGCTACTAAGCAGACCAAAGAACCCATTGAAAAACACACTCAATATCTGCTATAGCACCTGTGCACTGTGAAAATTGTCTCGACTGGGTTGAACGATACTACAGAGATATACCATGTCTCCAGGAACAGTTAAAACATATGGCAGCTCGAAACTCCTTGCTTGAAAGGGAAAATCAAGAATTAAAGGCATGTGTTCGATCCAACGTTGGTCGGGTGGGTAAAAGGTTTAAACGAGCTCGTAATGTGGTTATCTAGAACGCAACGAATTTCAATGCTATCATTAACTCAAACTTATCATATGCTTTATTGTCTAATATCTAAACGGTAAAGAATTGTTTTGATTCTCTTTGATTTGATTCTGTTGGAAAAATTAGATAGTTAGATTTATTTTTATTTTGTTGTTAATTTAATACTAGCTAGAGAATCTCACAATTCTGTATCCAGTCTATTTGTAAATATTAGTTTATATTGTTTTCTAAATTCAATTTTGTTTTATCATTTTCAGGAGAAAAACAGTTGTGATGTTATTCACAAAGAGAAGAAATCATGGATTATGCGTTGCATGGCTTAGTCATTTCTTATTTTGTTTGATAGAACAATTTCATTTATGTAATTAATTTTGATGAACAAACTCCTACAGGAGTGTTTCTTTGTTATCCTACTTTTGTAAAGCAATCTATTTTTCTGAGATTACCCTCTTTCTTGCATGATAAGAGGTTATTGATCCAAGACAAGTTTAAATAGTGGTTGTTGTTTAGTAGTAAAGGCAACTTTTCTGGGACTACAATATGGACATGTAATTTTTTAGAATTGATATGGGAAAGCGATTCATTGTTGGCTTTAAACCTGTGTGATGCTTATTCCATTGCATTCTCCTATTATTTCTATGTTATGAACTATCATCCTGCAGATTTAGCTTTAGCCTTGTCTTTGCATGATATTTCATATCGATGATTATTTGAATGTTGTCCATGATGTGTTGGTTCATTTTATATGTGTGATCAATCGATCATTTAATCATTATTGAGTTTATTTTTAATGTTAAATGATGGATAATATCAATGCTCAGAATTGAGTTTTCTTTCGTTCTTAGATATTGATTATCTTAAGATCACGGGATTTTTTTTAATTAGTTGTCTTTCTGTTGTTATTAATTTACTCCAAATATCAAACACTTCTTTGAATTTATTTTGAAACTACTAGTATTGTTCTGTCATAGGTTTCCCTTAAAAGCAGGCAAGCGGGAGATCAAAAAACACAGAGAGATAAGCTTAGCTTTGTCGATCAGCTACAGGTTAGTATGTGTGTTATTTTAATTAAATTATTTATTAATGAAACGATGATTGCATTAATTAGCTTTGATTGTTTCTGTGTCATTGTTTCAATCGTGTTCTCTTAGTATTTATTAGTTTGATAGCTTAAACATTAGAAAGATTTATGTTCTTACTTTATCTTATTTAGAAACACTATTATGAACATCCATTTCGCAAGATTTCAAGTAAACCTTGTATATTGTATATAGATTTTTTATAATCATTTGTACATTCACGTTTCTTTTTAATAAACATTTGTAAGTAATATATCATTTGTTAGAATCGTAGCTTTAGTTTATTTTATTTATTTTATTGTTTTTAGGACTCTAGTTGGCTAATGGATCCATTAAACCTCTCGGGTCAGATCACACCAAATAGCTTGGGTTAATTAGACAACCCCGGTTCGGATCTAACCTTCCAGTTGATAGTGTGTCACTTACGCCTGTCAACACTATTCAACAAGTATACTAATGTGAACATTATCTCAACCCAAAATCTATTTGAAACACACATGATCTGCATCATACACTTGACCATCTCTATGATTGTGTGGTTCTACCTCTCAAACACTCCATTCTGTTGTGGAGTGTAGGGTGAAGTGAATTATATTTTGATCCCATGTTTAGAAAAAAAAGTTATTGAATTCTTTGGAACATAATTCCCCACCATTTTCAGACCTAAGAGTGGTAATGTGACAACCTAATTATTTTTCTACTACTTCTTTAAACATCTAAAACTCAGTAAAGACATTAGATTTCAGTTTCAAAAATAACACCCATGTCTTCCTACTATAGTCGTCAACAAAAAGAAGAAAATACCTGACACGTGTGATGGATGCAATGTTCATTGGTCCAAAAACCTCTACATGAACCAACTGAAAAACTCTCTTAGCTCTACAATATTTTCCTTCATCAAATGGTGCATTGTGTTGCTTCCTTCCCTAGAAACATCCACACACACCCTCAATCTATTGTTGAATATCAGGAAGTCCATCTATCAAATTCCCTTAAGAAAATTAAGAGAGGTAGGTATCGTTAATGTACCCATACCATTGATGATAAAGTGTAGTGGTGTTTGATGCACTCTTGGTTTCCAATGCATGTTCCCTGACATATCCAATATCAATCAATTTGAACAATCCACGATCCTCCACACCAATAGAAATAGTCTTCTTGCCCCCCTAGTCAAATATATATCATTTTTGTTGCTAAAATTGATATGTATATGGGAGAAGTGCCTCATAATATCACTCACTTAAAGTAAAATAAGCTCCATCCTTGGCACATAATACACATTGAGGAAAATCAGTGTTTTTTTCTCCAAAGTAAATATGCACATGTTCCCTTTTTCAACTACTATGTATTATGCCCCACCACCAAAGATCATTGAATCCTTCGAGAAAAAAAACAATGTACTTTGTGAACAGGTCCTACATGTTGGTGAAGTGTCATGATGCACCTGAATCGATGTACCCAGCAAATGACATGTGTTAATTAACTTGCTTCTTGTCCATGTATGCAAAGAAGGTTGACTCCTCCTTTGTATGGTATGTGACATGAGCCTTCTATTGAGGCCCTCCCTAGTTGGTTTTCTAATCCACCAACCTCTTTCAACAATGCTTCTTCATATGGCCCACCTTGACATAGTAGTGACAAGTGATGGTATTCAAGCTCTTGGTTTCATCCTCACCATTGCCTTGACCTTTCTTCTTTTCCCATTTGCATTTTTCCTCGACATTGGTTGTGAAGGCTTGTTCTAAACCAAATGTCTCACTACTACTATCAAATTGTTTCTTCCATCGGTCATGTTGTAAGAGCATATTGCATAGTTCATCAAACTCCAGGTCAACATTCATGGTGGTGATGTTCAAGGTCTCAATAAAGTGTTCATAAGCACATGGTAAGATTTTCAATGTGATTACCACCATGTTCTCCCCTTCTATCTTCCCACCAATGGCAGAAAATTATTCTCTAATATCCTTGATCTTGAGTACATGCTCCCGTAATATTTCACTCTCATCCATTGTGATCTAAAATAGCATATTCTTCAGGAAGAAAGTTATTCCTTTGTTTAAAATCTCATGCAACTCTTTCAAATGCTTCCAAATATGTGTTGAAGTGTTCCCTGTATAAACCTCAAGAAGAATTCCATCCATCACAAACAACTTAAACAACATTATTGCTTCTCTGTCTCAATCATCAAACTTGTCATGGTATTTACCTATAACTTGTGGTTGGGTATTGTTACCTAAGACAATAGAATTCAAGCACTTGTACTCAAAAATGGCCAACATGTGTTGCTTCCACATATTGCAGTTCTTTCCAAAAAACCTCTAGCTACCTTCCAGTGTGATGTTGGGTAAAGAGGTCATAGATACAAGTCAAGATACAAAAACTCATACTAACACTAAGAAAAATGTAGAGAAATACATGTTCTTCCCTCCCTCAATCTACAATCCTAGAGTAATAACATCGTAATATTGGCTCTACATTGTTATAGCAGCCACGTATTACTAAAAAAACACGCAGATTTCTAATAAATATACCCAAAAATGCGCATATTTTCCAAATCTGCTAAAAAACAACCCAATAAACCACAGATATAATCTCAAAAAGTTGAAAAGAGCATAGATCTTGACAAATCTACTATCAACCAACTCTAAAACAATCAGATCTGCTAACAACCACTCCAAATTAGTTAATTTCTACTTGGATATACTAAAAAGAATAAATCAACAACCAATTCTTCCATATCTGCAAATCTAGGCAATAATACATGCAAGAATAAACTAAATATGTTCCAAAATCCTCTGAATTGAAATAATTTCTAGAAATTTCACTGAAGAATAGTTAAATTTGGTCTTACATATCCAAATTTATGTTCAAGAGCTCCCTAGCGGCTTCCATACAGTGATGTTGGCTACAATGTTTGTATTGTACAGTCGTATGGTTGTTGTACAGATGAATCCATTGCCCGCACGATCCAATTTGGTTGTACGTTTTCTCACGTGTGACTGTTGTGCAGCTCACTCGTGGCAGTTATACGGCTATACGACTAAATCTACACACCTTTTTTTTCTTTCTTTCTCTTTTTTCAACTTTGAACTTGGTTTTAAACCGAAATTTTTTAAACATGGCTTTCATTTACTCTCGATACGGCTTTGAGAATGTTGAGATATGATACCCTATAACAATAAAATGAACACATAAAGGAAACCAAGATTGCATTAATAATGAGTTACGTGAAATATTTTTTATAAAGGGTTACAAGCTAGTTAAGTGAATCCACTTTATGAATATGGGATAGACCAAGAAACACACTAAAGTGAAAAAAATCACAAAAGTATAAAATGACCTAAAGTTGAAGTGACTTTATTAATGGCTATGTCTAATATCTAATTGACCACTATAGTCTAATATTTACTTCAACACTTGTTGTGTTGATTTGTCATTCCATAGCTGATGAAAGAAAAAGAGTGGGATAATGTGAGCAGAATAGAGGAAGTAGAGGACCCTATAGCAGCCACAGAGAACAGTGTCCATGGCAACTCCATAGTGAGTTCATCTTTCTTTGTATTTGCATTGCATATTTGAGAAGTAAAGCGCAAGGAATAGTCCTCACCTTCTAGCTAGGTTTTCCCATATTGGGTTTCTCAAAGTACATCTTGTGTTCATTGTATGGTTGGTGTGGAATTTATTTCAACTTCTTTTATTTCATTCTTAGCTTATTTCAATAATTTGAGCACTTGGCTTGTGATGTTAAATTTTAATCTTAAGTAAACACTTCATAATAAAGATTTGTTGTGATGAACTATTCTAGTGGAATATCCATGGGAATTTACATATCATATTGGCTAGATTACTTTTCTTTAGGGGTTTTGTGGGAGATTGTAGGATCCAAAATTTGGCTTAAAGAAATAAATCTCAAACCCTAGCCATGGAAAATGAGTATAGTAACAATCCAAGGAATGACTTGGAGGAAAGAATTTCAAAGTTGCAAGCACAAGTCTCTAACATCTCTCACAACATGGTGATCCTCGTGAAAACTCTAGATAGAAAGTTCTCACCTTTCAAGGAGTTTGGTAGCTCTAACTCAGAAGCTAGCTCTGATGGGAAATGTAGAGACAAAGAAGAATTTACAGAGTCAAAAAAAGGAGAGACCAAGTTCCAACATCACTTCTTCCCAATATATGCTAAAAGTGGAAGCAAAGTGGAGATCAAACCCTGTTAAGGTGAGATTGATGTTGTTAAGTTGAATCAATGTTTGCAATAGTTAAGAGTATATTTTTGTTTTCAGAACATCGAGAAAGAGAAAATGATGTCATTAGCCCCACTAAAGATAAAGGGTCATGCCAAAACTTAGTGGGAAAGCCACACAAAGATGCTTACATTGGAGGGTGATCCCACACTAAATAGGTGGGTACTATTTAAAACCCTTATTAAGTCCAAATTTTACCCTATTGGGTATGAAGAGGAAAATTATCCATTGGTATTATTTCCAATAGAAGCGAGGGCACTAAGATAAGGAAACAAGCCATTATGTTGGGAATATCTCCCAAGAACCTAGATGTACTCAAATATCTAGGTGTTCTTCATAGTAATCTAAAAGGAGGCAAGTGATGCTCTTTAAACCTAGGACTATTAATGAGGCATGTGTGCGAGAAACTAATATGGAGATGGACAAGAAGAAAGGACAACCAAATGGTTCTAATCAGAAATGACCACCAAAGCACTTCCAAGGAAGTAAATAAGAAGTGGAAAAGAAAATATAGGAAGACAAGAACCATTGCACATCAGTGCAAGGATCCAAGCAACCACTATAACCATTGTAATATCGGTGATCATACCGAAGATAAGTGTTGGAAGCTACATCTAGAGATAAATACGAAGAACTGTAAGGAGTCCAAGAAGAAGAACATGCTAGCTGTGGATTCTGGAAACTAGGTAGAGAGCATCTCAGATGTAGATGAAATGATTGTCTGCACTATAATGCAGAAGCGAGTAAAACTTAGTAGCATGCATCCCAAGGAAGAGAAGGAGATGGATAAACTCTTCCATATAAAGATCTAAGTCAATATGACAAAGGTGGATGCTCTATTTGATTCAACCTCGTAGCAAAGGATATAGTAAGTAAGATTGGATTGGAAGTTAATGAGCATTCTCAACCATACCCATTAGGATGGGTAAATAAAGATGTAGCACTCAAGGTCACTAAGGAGTGTAAGATCAACTTTGCTATAAGCACAAACTATATTGATGAAGTGGAAGTATATGTAGTACCACTTGGTGTGTGTGGTGTAGTGTTTGGAAGCCCCTACATGTACATGAGGGATGTGATCTTCATGGAGAGAGAAAACCAATATCGCTTGATCAAGGATGGGAATTTCTTCATCATCAATGTCCACAAAGGTAAATCCAAGATCTATCTAGTAAGTGCTAACCAAGCCAAAAAAATGATTAGCTCAAGTAGGAAGTTCATATTTATCTTCTTGAGACAAAATCAATCAGGAGAACAATCAATAAAGGTAAAGTCATGTCCAGAGGAATGTACTAAATTTTAGAAACATTACTTGGAGGAGCCTTTGTAGGTGTTTAGTTAAGTGTTCCAAGAGCCTAAAGGGTTACCAAATAAGAGGGAAGTGGAACACAAGATATAATTGTTTCCTAACTCTACATTGCCAAACATAGAATTGTACAAACAATCTAATGAAGAAATTTTTACAACCATTGTTGGACCAGGGAGTAATCCATCCAAGTAATTCATCCAAGTACTTCACCTTGTGTATTGACTACAGAGTTCTGAATAAGATCACCCTCAATAATCAATACCCTCTACCCAGGATTAATGACTTGCTAGATCAGCTACAGCATGAAAATAAATTCACCGAATTGGATCTCAAATTGGGATACCAACAAGAGTAAAAGAAGGAAACACCCAAAAGGTCTCCTTCAAGATAAGGTGAGGCGTATATGAATGGTTGGTAATTCCTTTTGGCTTATGCAATTCACTATCTACATTTATGCATTTGGTGAATGATGTATCACATCCCTATCTAGATCCATTTGTAATATTGTACTTCGATGATATATTGATTTTTAGCTCTACCTAGGAAGAGCATATCTCACATCTCATGCAAGTGTTGGAGAATTTCAAAAAGCATTGATTGCTAGAAAACCTTAAGAAATGTGAATTTCCCAATATTCCTTGGTGTACTTGGGGTACTTGCTTGGTGGATGGGAGCTCAAGATTGATCCTACAAAGATGGATGTCATCATTAAGTGGCCAAATCTTACCAATGCCACTAAAGTTAGGAACTTTGTACGAATAGCGTGGTACCTTCGAAAGTTTTGAGTATCCTTTTCAATTGTGGTTGCACCACTCCATAACATAATAGCCATAATCAAGAGCTTCCAGTGGGGAAAATCAACAGAAGGCTATTGAAGCACTAAAATGGAATATTAGTCAAGCACTAGTTCTTACATTGTGCAATTTGTAGAAGCCCTTGAATGTGGAGACGAATGCAAGTGGATATGATATGTGACTAGTATTGATGAAAGAAGGTTTATCTAGTATGCTATGTTTATGAAATATTTTATGGCGGAGTCCTTAACTACCCCACTTATGACAAGGATATCATGCTCTAGTACAAGTTGTTAAGAAATGGAAACATTATCTAATGGGAAAGGAAACCATCGTTCACATCGATCACCAACTACTACAACATTTGCAAGCCAAAAGTAAGCATTAAATCAATTTTGAGGCCTAAAATGGGCCTCCTAAGGAAAATAACAAAATAACAGTCAAAATAATAGAATAATATATGAATTTTTAAAGGGAAAAAGAAAATTATTTGTGTATCGTATTTTTGACTTAAATCCTTATCGGTTTACTCAAATTTCAATTGTAGGCACTCGTTGGATGTGGAATTAAATTATGCATCTAACAAGTTTCTACACTTGAAATTTGAGTAAACCTTCAAGGCGATAAGTCAAAATTACAATTAAAAAAAAAAAAAAAAAAAAAAATTCACTCCAAAACTATTTACCCTTATGGTTGACATCGTCTTCTTGAATCCTATAGGTTGTTTTAAACTTGATGTCAATAGCACATTTTTTGTTTTGAGACCCATTTTTACCTCAAAATTTCTCTAATGCTTCAACAAATAAGATACTACAAGTGGATTGGATTTTTACAACAATTTCATCTTATCATCAAATATAAGAAGCAAAATACTAATAAGTTAGCATGCATTCTTTCAAGGCCACTCGCACCACAATATCTTAGCTTTGGGTACTCTTTTTCACATGGATCCTTTCACCCATGATGGATACGAGGAAAGCACAAAAGACAAGGACTTCAAGGAGGTATTCCAATAGCTACAAGGCCAATTTTATGTTGAAAAAGGTGATAACAAGGTTGACTACCATCTCTAGGATGGGTAGCTCACAAGTTGGACAAGCTCTATGTTCCTAAAGAAGAAAGATTGTAACTTATCAAAGAGGTTGACACCTCCAAAGTTGCAAGAAAATTTGGTGTTAGGAAAAGAATGGCCAACTTACAAAGGTATGTGTATTGGCCCTGAATGCAAGATGTAGCTAAATTTATTAGAGGATGCATATTGATTTGTACCAGCAAACCTAGTAATAGAAAGCAAGGTTTATACCATCCCTTACCTATACTTACTAGACCATGGGAGAGCATATCCATGGATTTTATGGGTGGTTTTCCTATTGAGCACACACTTATAATGAGAGAGGGGAGGGGGGGTGAATCAATATAAGACAATCTATTATTTATTTAAACATTCATCAACAATAAGAAATCAATCACACATAAGATCTATCAATTACAGAACATGAAACACAAGATTTACGTGGAAACCATTTCGGGAGAAAACAACAAAAACTTCTCTTTATAATTCTCCGTAGGCGCCAACCTACTAGAGACACCAATCCCCACTGATACAAATCTTTGTAGGCACAAGCCTACTCTTACATATCTTCGTAGGCACCAACCTACTAGAGACACCAATCCCCACCACTAAGAACCAACTTAGCAAGAGACACCAATCTCTTCATATGAGCAGCACCAACCCTCAAGTTACAACTTCTTCTTTAGTGTATATGACTTCTTCAAACAATTATGAACCTTCGCATTGCCTTCACTGAATCTACTCACTACTTCTTCACATATATATTCTTCTTTTTACATTTACTCTCCTTTTCTCATAATGATATTCAATCTTCACTCATATATATCCCATCTTCAAATGTTGTTCTTTGTATAGAAGGATATTAAATTTTCGCTCATACACTTTTACCTCTATTGTTTCTTCCTTGTATACTTGTTTGTGTCTCTTCATGAAGAGTGGTGATGATTCAAAGAGACACGACCCATTAATAAAATAATTAATTTCTTTTTTTATTCTCCCAAAGAAGATCCCATGGTTTTGGTAACCCATCGTATTTGCATGGTAAATATTTCTTTGATAAATATTTCTTTACTTTGGTAAATCTTTCTTCAGTAAATCATTTTTTAGTAAATATTTATTTACCAAATTATTTGTACGTAAAGATATTTACACAAATGGCCAATGACAATACACTATCATATATCTTCTTTGACATCAATGACAATATGTTCAACAATATTCGCCTTTGTTATTGATGGAAATCCTGCAACAAAACACATAATCCACCAGGAATAGAAAGAATTCTCCCCCTTGTTGCAATACTCTCCGTGTTTGCTACTCTCCCCCTTTGACATCAATGGAAAATATATGCTCCCCCTAAACTTATGTTTCTCCTTAATCACTTAGTGACTAGATGAGATGGATATTACTCTAGATTGTTGTTTGAGATATTCAAACGTCTCTTTGTGAAGGGGTTTTGTGAAAATATCTGCAATTTGTTCTTGGGTGGCAATATATTCCAACCTGACATTCTGTTCTACTACTTATTTTCTTAAGAAGTGATACTTGATTGGAATATGCTTTGTTTTCGAGTGCATAACAAGATTCTTTAAAATATTTATTGTGCTTGTGTTGTCACAAAGTATTGAGATTGGATGATCATATTCTACCTTAATATCTCAAAATGTCTATTTCATCCAAATAACTTGTGTGCAGCATGATGTTGATGCTATATACTCTACCTCTATTGTGGATAGAGAAACTAAAGGTTGTTCCTTGCTCAACCAATACACTAGACTGTTTCCCAAAAAGAATTCTCCTCCACTTGTACTTTTCTTATCATCAATATTGTCTGCCCAATATGCATCTGTATATGTTGTTAGAGTAAAATATTTACCTCTTGAGTACCACAAGTCGAAGTCCAAGGTGCCCTTTAGATATCTGAATATTCTTTTCATTGCTTGTACATGAGTCTCTTTTGGTGCAACTTGAAACCGTGCAACCAATCTTATTGCTTGATTAATGTTTGACCTTGATGTCGTCACATATATTAGGTTTTCAATTATTGACCTGTACAATGTTTAATTCGCTTTCGAAGATTCGTCATCTTTGCTCAATTTAAAACATGTGATCATAGGTGTGTTGACTGTTGCACAATCTTCCATTCTAAATTTATTCAACATATCCTTGATATACTTGGTTTGTGAAATGAATATTCCTTTGTCGGATTGAGAAATCTATAAACCAATAAAGAATTATAGTTAACCAAGCATAAACATCTCAAATTCATTTTGCATTTCCTTTGCAAACTCTTGGCACATTGTGTTTATACTACCTCCAAAAATGATGTCATCCATCTACATAAACCACAACAATTAACCGATTTTGATTCTTCGTCTTGATGTAGAAATTGGTGTACATTATTCGTCTTTTGAAGCCTTTTTGTTGTAGATATTTATCAAGTCTTGAACACCAAGCTCTCAGGGCTTGCTTTAGCCCATAAATTGTTTTCTTAAAATTGTGCACATGATCCTTATTTTGTGATAATATAAACCCTTTTAGTTGTTCAATGTATACTTCTTCCTCTTAATATTTCCATTGATAAAGGCTTACTTGACATCCATTTGATAGACTTTGAAGTTCTTGAAACACACAAATGCCAAAAACATTCTAATAGCTTCTAGGTTTGCAATCAGGGAAAATATTTCTTGGAAATCAATACCTTCAACTTGAGCATAGCCTTTACAAACCAATCTTGCTTTATTTCTTATTACTATCCCATCTTCATTCAACTTGTTCCTGAAAACCCACTTGGTGCCAATCACATTTTTATCTTTTGGCCTTGGAACAAGTTCCCACGTCTTTTGTTTTCTCGATTTCATTTAGCTCTTCTTCCACAACATCAATCCAATGCTTATCTTCGCTAACTTATGTAAAGTTCTTAGGATCTATTTTAGATACCAAGGAGAATTTTGCATGTTCTAGTGCACTTGCTAGTCTTCTTCTAGTTTGAACTCTTGTATCTTTATTACCAAGAATTATATTTTTTGAGTGATTCTTTTGGACAAATCTAGATGGTGATTTTGTATCTTGACGTTTTTCCCTTCTTCTTCTTCATCTTTACAACTTGTCTCTTATGGATGTTCATTTGTTTGTTATTTCTCCTTTTGAGACCTTCATTCATCCACTTTTACATTTTCACTTTCTACAATTTTGTGCAATATTTTATTGTAACATCTATAACCCTAACTTCTAGATGAATAACCAAGAAGGATACCTTCATCAATGCTGGATCAAAAATTTCCAAATCCTCATCTCTCTTTATGTAGCACTTGCTCCCAAAATCTTTGAAGTATTTAACGGTTGTTGGTCTACCCTTCCATAATTCATAAGGTGTTTTGTTGTTGTTGACTCTGATTTTTCCTCTATTCAGAATGTAGACTGTGGTGTTGATTGTTTCTCTCCAAAACTTGTGTGATAGCTTAGATTCATTCAACATTGTTCTAGCCATCTCTTGTACGGTTCAATTCTTCTTTTCTACCTCTACATTCTACTGTGGAGTTCTTACAGCTGAAAAAAGTCTCTTTATTCCATGAAGCTCACAAAATTCTTCAAATTCATTTGAGATAAACTCACCTCCTCTGTCTAATCTTAAGCACTTGATTTTCAAATCAATTTTATTTTCAACCAAGGATTTGAATCCTTTAAACTTCTCAAATGCTTCAAATTTATCATTGAGGAACTTAACCCATGTCATTATTGAGTAATCATCAATGAGCAGCATGAAGTAAAATCGGCCTTGTAAAATTTTTGTTCTTGTTGGTCCACAAAGGTTTGTATGTACAAGTTCCAATGGCTTTGATGTTGACTATTCCTTTGACTTGAAGCTTTCTCTTGTCTGCTTCCCATGTTGACAATGCTTGCAAATAGTGTTTGAAGGTTTTTTTATCTTTGGCATGTCTCTCACTACTTGTTTAGTGCTAATTTTCACTAGACTATCAGAGTTCATATGGCCCATTCTCCTATGCCATAACCAGTTTTCATTTGTTTGTCCCATATAGCATTTATATCCTTTGATTTCATGGAGAATGTATACATTATTTGAGGTTCTATTTGCATTTGCCACTAATATTTATGATCCTTCCTTCCTTATCTCACAACCTTGAGAAT
>SNQJ01S0049495.1:67131-84659 GCA_010110895.2 Picea sitchensis | reverse complement strand
AGCTTACAAACCTATGAGGTGTGGATCATTGCAGCTATGTAAGTCTTTCCCTAAGAAGGGTACGTGGTTCTTTCCCTAAGAAGGGTAGGTGGTTCTTGCTTGAGATAGAGCTAGGAACGTAGAGATGACCTCCTCCATTCAGAGAGTTGAGAAGAACTCCAAATGATTATCCAGTGGGAAAGGCAATCTGTTGATTTGGATGTGCTTGTGGTTGAGCACAAGGTGAACATGTGAAATCACAAAGTGTTGGGTGCATCGTCATGTGAACGGAAATGAAGATGATGTATTAGTCTCCTCTGAGCAAGCAGAGTTGACGAGAAGACTCCAGATGGTTCTCCTAACCAGAGCTATGACATCCCTATGGATGTGCCCCCAGTGGATGAGCACTAATGGGTGTATCAGATCATTTGCTATATATTTTTCAAGAGTCAGACCTACCTGTAACCCTAATTGTTATGTAAAGGGTACAAGTCAGCCCCACCTTAATGTAATTAATAATAAATGTAAAATATAATTAATCTGGTCAATATTAATTATAATAATAATAATAATAATGAATTAATGTGACTTAGAGAGGTCGGCCCTATTGAGCCAATAGACACTTCAGTTGATAGGACAAGTCTAATATAAGTAAAGGGAAATTCCCCATTGTGGAATCATATCATTCAAGTGAGTTTGGAATTTTCAGCTAGTACATTTACTTGGGAGAAGTGTGCACCTCTCTTGGGCGCTAGTCTTCTAGGGTTTAAGAACCCTCTTGTGTGCTAGGTATTTCTTGGTGGTGAAGGTATTTCTCTTGAATAATATAGAAAAGGATTTGGCTGGGTTTTATTCCCTTATTGAGAAGGGTTTCCCGGGATACTTCTTGTGTTCTTGTGCATGGTGTTTCTTCTTGTGATCTTGGTTGCCGAAACATTCTTGTTTATGGTTAAGACAAATGAAAATTGAAATGAACTGCATGCTTAACGTATCATATTGAAAAATCAACATGGTATCAGAGCATAGGTCTTGAGGATCCCATTGCACAATAATTTTCTAGCCCCTTCTCTCACTCATTTGCAGAAATCGTACAACCCTCCTAGGGTTTCCAGAAATTATGTACGGCCTCCTCTTCTGAGAAATTTCACCACTCAAAACTTGGACACTTGGGATGACAAAGACATAAAAGGGTACGGCCTCCTTCAGCGCACCTCCAGCAAGTCTCGGATCAAAATTCTGGGCATTTCGAATTTTTGGCCCTAAGGGTTTCTAGGGTTTCGCCAAAATTCTGTAGAAAAATTCTAAAGTGTATTTCTGCAAACTTCTTGAAGAAGCTCCTCAGCTTACCAGGGCTATCATATTTATCAAGGCTTATTTTTGGCATTCATAAGCCCAACAAAACCTAAAAGTGTTATCCTAGCCTAACCGTTAGGTTTTCTAGCCCAATTGACAAGGGTTTGTGAAGATGAGCAAAATCATGATGAGAAGCAAGCTTAGTACAAGACTCCAAAGTAATGAAGACATCAACATCTCAGCACTCTCAAGTATGGTTCCTATCAATGATAATACTTGGCTAATTAACAGTGGTGCCTCCAGGCACATGACCAGTATTAGAAATCATCTAACGCACTTCGTTGAGAAAGACACACATCCACATGTTGTTCTTGGAGATGATGTCAGATATAATGTGAGAGGAGTTGGAACTTCTACCTTCCAACTAGATTCAGATATGCAGCTTAAACTAGAGGAAGTTCTATATGTACCTGGAATGAAGAGAAACCTTGTCTCTATTTTGGCCTTGGAAGACAAAGGTTACAAAATTACTTTCTCAGAAGGAAGAGTTCTTGCATGGCACAAAGACTCTCATATAAAATCTTCCAAAGTAATTGGTGTCAGAGAAAACAGCTTGTACAAGTTGACCATCAAACCAGTTCAAGCCTTATTACATGACATTATCAGCTTGAGTGAGTTATGGCATAGAAGACTTGCTCACATTCATTATAGAGCTCTTCCATCTCTAGGAAAAATCGTAACAGATCTACCAGAGATCGAGATCCAGCATAAAGGTGTTTGCAAAGGTTGTTCCCTTGGAAAAAATGTTAAAGTATCATTTCCTAGCAGTGACAATAGATCCAAGGATATCTTGGACTCGATACATTCAGATGTATGTGGGCCAATGACTGTTGCATCCTTAAATGGGTACTTATATTATGTACTCTTCATAGATGATCACTCCAGGAAAACTTGGATTTACTTTCTGAAGAAAAAGGATGGAGTCCTTGCCAAATTTCAAGAATTCAAAGCTCAAGTGGAAAACCTGATCGGAAGAAAAATCAAAGTATTGAGATCAGACAATGGAGGAGAATACACCTCAAAAGAATTTAACATTTTTTGTATTGAAGCAGGAATCAAGAGGGAGTTCATAGTTCCTTACAACCCTCAACAAAATGGGGTTGTTGAAAGGAAAAATAGAACTATCATTGAGGCAACTAAAGCAATGATACATGATCAGAGTCTACCTATGACTCTATGGGCAGAAGCATGTATGACAGCAGTGTATGTTCAAAACCGTAGTCCTCATTAGATCCTGAAGAACATTACTCCAGAAGAAGCATTCACCAAAGTGAAGCCTGAGATCGGACACTTCAGAATATTTGGATGTCTAGTGTACCTTCATGTACCCAAAGAAAAGAGATCCAAACTAGAACCTTCAGGAAGAAAGGGTACATTTGTAGGATACAATGATCCTCAAAAGCATATCGAATCTACATCCCATGTCAGAGACAAATTGAAGTAAGAAGCTATGTTACTTTTGAAGAAGAAGTTGCCTTCCAGAAATCTAGAGAAGCTCATATGTAAATTGATGGTGAAACAATACCTCCTCCTCCTTCAGCAGCTCAGAGGGAGACATATATTATTCCAGATGAGCCAACAGCTCCAGTTGACCCATTTTCTCCAACAGACTCAGTTTCCCCAAGAAACATACCCAGATACATCACAGTTGGACATAAAATACCTACTTGGGCTCGGCAAACTTTAGAAGAAGCAAAAGGGCATAAAGCCCCACAAAGAGAAACCATAGAAAGCAAGAGACCTAAGAGATTCTTAAGATACCTTTCAGCCATGACCCACATTATTGATTCAGAGCCAACTTGTCATGGAGAAGATTCAGGTGAACAAGTATGGCAAGATTCCATGACTGAAGAATATCAATCTACACAAAAAAATGATGTATGGGATGTTGTTCCAAGACCAGAGGGAAAGTCCGTAGTGACCTCCAAATGGATTTACAAAATCAAACATGTTGTTGATGGAAGCATTGAAAAATACAAAGCAAGATTTGTAGCTAGAGGGTTTTCACAAATAGAGGGAGTCGACTGTGACAAGACTTTTGCACCAGTAGCCAGATATACCTCCATCCAATCTATCATTGCACTAGCTGCTTCCATGGATTGGAAGCTACATCAAATGGATGTAAAGACAACTTTTCTCAATGGTGAAATTGAGGAAGAAGTTTGTATTGACCAGCCAGAAGGTTTCGTTATATACAACAAAAAATCTCATGTATGTAGGTTGAAGAAAGCCCTATATGGTCTAAAAAAAGCACCACGTGCTTGGTACGAGAATATGGATGGATTTCTTATGAGTTTGGGCTTCAACAAAAGTACAGCCAACCCAAACTTATATTATCACATTAATGGCAATGAGTGTCTGATTTTGGTCTTATATGTGGATGATATTTTCATCATCGGTTTAGAGACACTCATTGTTGAATGCAAACAAGCATTAACTGCTAAATTTGAAATGAATGATTTGGGCCTAATGCATTATTTCTTGGGAATAGAAGTATGGCAGAGATCGAATGAGATTTTCCTAAGTCAAGGAAAATATACTATGGAGATACTGAAAGGTTCAAAATGACAGATTGTAAATCCATGCCTACTCCAATGGTAATGGATTTAAAGAAGATGAGTGACACTTATTCAGGATACGTAGATCCAAATTTAAATCGACAACTTATTGGATCTTTGATGTATTTGGTTAACACCAGACCAGACATTTGCTATGCAGTGAATGTTCTTAGCCAATTTATGAGTCAACCAAAACATACACATTGGATAGCTTCAAAACATGTATTGAGATACTTACAAGGAACAATTGGTTATGGCCTGAGATATGCAGTTAATGTGGACCTAAGCTTGGAAGGATATGTCGATGTAGAGTGGGCAGGAATTTCAGTAGACAAAAAAAGCACCTCAGGTTGTTGCTTCACCTTAGGATCAGCCATGGTTTCCTGGTGTAGCAGAAAACAAAGCTCTGTAGATTTAAGTACAACAGAAGCAGAGTACATTGCACTAAGTGTGGCAGTTCGTGAAGCAGTATGGCTTCGCAAACTCTTAACAGACTTGTTCGATCATGAGATGGATCCGACTACTATTCATTGTGACAACCAGAGCTGTGTAAAGCTCTCTGAGAACCCAGTGTTTCATGACAAATCAAAACACATTGAAATCAAGTATCATTATATCAGAGACATGGTGCAGATAAAGACAGTACACATGCAGTACATTTCTACTCATGAACAAATTGCAGATATCTTCACCAAACCACTTGCCAAGAAAAAGTTCGAGTATTTCCAAGAGAGACTTGGCATGGTGGAAAATTCCTCCCTAGCTGAGAGGGAGTGTTGATGATTGCAGCTATGTGAGACATTCTCCAACTTACAAACCTATGAGGTGTGGGTCATTGCAGATATGTAAGTCTTTCTCTCATCTTACAAACCTGAGAGAAATCCCCTAAGAAGGTATGTGGTTCCTTCCTGAGACAGACCTAGGAACGTAGAGATGACCTCCTCCATTTAGAGAGTTGAGAATAACTCCAGATAATTATCCAGTGGTAAAGGTGATTTGTTGAGTTGGACGTGCTTGTCGCTGAGCACAAGGTGAACCTGTGAAATCCCAAAGTGTTGGGTGCATCGTCATGTGAACAAAAATGAAGATGATGTATTAGCATCCTCTGAGCAAGAAGAGTTTACGAGAAGACTCCATATGGTTCTCATGTATGAGGTAGTGGGAAAGACGATATGTAGAGTGGACATGCCTTTGGACGAGCACAGGTGAACGTGTGAAGATCTGGTTCTTTTGTGTAAAGCAGTGAACCAGAGCTATGACATCCCTATGGATGTGCCCCTAGTGGATGAGCACTAGTGGGTGTATCAGATCCTTTGCCATATATTTTTCAAGAGTTAGACCTACCTGTAACCCTAATTGTTATGTAAAGGGTACAGGTTGGCCCCACCTTAATGTGATTAATAATAAATGTAAAATATAATTAATCTGGTCAATATTAATTATAACAATAATAATAATAATGAATTAATGTGACTTAGAGAGGTCATCCCTATTGAGCCAATAGACACTTCAGTTGATGGGACAAGTCTAATATAAGTAAAGGGAAATTCCCCATTGTGGAATCATATCATTCAAGTGAGTTTGGAAATTTTAGCAAGTTCATTTACTTGGGAGAAGTGTGCACCTCTCTTGGGCGCTAGTCTTCTAGGGTTTAAGCATCCTCTTGTGTGCTAGGTATTTCTTGTTGGTGAAGGTCTTTCTCTTGAAGAATATAGCAAAGGATTTGGTTGGGATTTCTTCCCTTGTTGAGAAGGGTTTCCCAAGATACTTCTTGTGTTCTTGTGCATGGTGTTTCTTCTTGTGATGTTGGTTGTTGCAACATAATTGGTTATGGTTTAAGTAAAAGGATAAAATGCAAATTGAAATGAACTACATGCTTAACCTATGAACTACATGAACTACATGATTAACTTTTATTTGGAAGTCTTCTGATTCTTATCATAGCCAAGACCAGTCTTAATGAATGGTGACCTTTGGCAGTGGATAATATCATACAATATTTCATCACTCTATTCAACTGAGTAGTTTGTTTTCTCCAATTCATTTCTTAAAGAAACAATTTTAGATTCTAGCTTCTCGCAATTTTATTCATTTTCCTTCAGCTGGATTCTCACCACTTCTTCCATCCTTCTTGCCTCTTCTAGTTGATCATTTAGGCTCATGATAGTCTTTTCTTTTTCTTCAAGGCTTTGTGACATTTTGGCTTTTGAATCACAATCCTCTTCTTCATATTTATACAACTGCTCATTTTGTTTCAAATTATTTTTCTTAAGCTTCTTGATTTTGTCTAAGGAACAAATGAGTTATTCTTCAAGATCCACTTCCCCATCTGTGTCGACATTTTCTTCCTCTTCTAAATATGTCTTTTCTTTCCCTTTGTCTTCATCAATTTTTGTTTCTATGGCCATGAAGAGGGTTTCTTCTCTTTCACTACCAGAGATACTTTCATTGCTTTCTTCAGATGAACTACTTTCCTATTTGGAGTAAAGTCTTTTCTTTTGCTTATGGATTTTTTTCTTTTTTTCATGCTTACCCTTTTTTGGTGATGAGGTTTGTTCTCTTTCTTAAAGTTATGATATTTTCATCATCACTACTTTCATTTTCGCATATGGAAACTTAGCAGCAAAATGTCCTACTTTTCCACAATTAAAGCATTTAAAGTGTAACTTACCTTTATATTTTTCGGATAATTTATTGAGTTTCCTCACAAACTAGGCTTCATTTGCATCTGATTCATTGTCAGAGCTATAGTTGGATATGTGTTCTCTGTTCTTTGGCTTCTTTGAGGATTTGAAGGTTGCTTCTCTCTTTGATGGATTTTCTTTCTTTGTCCTCATTTCATACGTCGTGACAATCCCATGCAATCCATAAATTGGCAATGAATCAAGATCCTTCATTTATTCAATGGCAAAAACTTTGGCATAAAATCTTAAGGGGAGTGACCTTAACACATTTTGTACAATCATTGCTTCTTCAACCATTTCACCAAGTCCTCTGATGGTGTTCACAATTTCATCCACACGCATGAGATAGGCTACAACACTTTCTTCATCTTTCATTTTCAGACTCTCAAACTATCTTCTATGAGTTTGGAGCTTTTCCTTCTTGACCTTGTCATTGCCTTCTTGGAGATTTTCCTTCTTAAGATTTTCCTTCTTGACCTTGTCATCGTCTTCATGTAAGACCCCAGGTTTAATCCCTATGAACTATAATGTATTATGTAAATGTGACATTAGGCTAGTGAGACGGTAAAGTTGAAAAGGGGTCGGAGTGCCTAGGAAATGTAATACTTCTATATACATTAATAAAAAATACATTGTTGGTTGCAAGAGATAGGGGGCTATGATTCCATGAGAGAGGGGGCTAAAGGGGCTAAGTCTTTTTATTATATTGTATTTACCCATATTGTTTTTAATTGGGAAAAGTGGTTACGTGAGATTCTTGGGAGGAAGGCCATGTGGTTCTTGTTTTCATGTAATTATATAAACATCCCTCGTGGGTTGTTTTGGAGGTTCACTTGTTCTTCTCCATTCACTCTTACACCCTTATCACTCTTTCATTTTTGGTGCCTCATTCTTGCTAATTCATGTGCTCTTGATATGAGCATGGAAACGAATGGTTGGAAGAAAAGAGTCATTGCTAGATGGCTGTAATAAATTATTGATCATTCCAGGGGGAATGGATGCCTGAATGCATGAGATTGATGGAAGTTCAAAAAAAATTGTCCACAACTGAGAATCCTTGGGGTTTCCAACAAGGAAATTTCTTGACCAGTAGCACTAGAGCCCTAGGGAGAAATTGAATAGCATGAGGGACTACATGGCAGAGAAAGATGTTTATTTCTTGGGGTTGTGCAGGTTGAAGGGGAAATAGAGCTAGAAATTAGGATTTGTTGTGTGGTTGAGAAACCTGAGAGCTAGTTAGCCAATTGTTTCTCATTTTAGATTTGGCCTAGGACCCGTCCTTATGGATTGATAGCCTTAGCTCGAGGGTGACCTGATGTTGAGAGTAAATGAACAGCAGTGTCTATGGTTGGGAGGAACAACAGTGTCTATGGTGTCGTGGCATCCACTTTAGCATGGCCGAAATCTAATAAATAATGTGTACCAATGTGTATGGGAAAGGATGGCCATACATTTTTCTGAACTCCTTTGAGTTCTTTGCTTATCTCGTCGAGCATGGTTTGCCTGGTGATTTCTCGACATACTAGCTGGTCTAGTAAGAATAGAGGCATAGCATATGGGGGAACAGAAAAGCCAAAAACCCTAATATACGAGAATTGTTCTTCTATGTACCAGTATTCCATGTTATTTAAGTTTGTCACGACTTTATCTGAAATCTTGGGAGGTGGATGGCCGAAGATAACAACATGCATTGGTACCATTACACAGTTGAAAATCTCATAGACGAAGTCTTTGGCTTTATCTTTCCAGACTTTGGAGTGATACACATGAATAGGCTCTGCGTTATTTGGAGTCCATCTCCAGCTCATTAATGGAAAAGGTGTCATGAAGCAAACGGCATCCATAATGTAAGAAGACATGAAAAATGAAGTTTCTTTCCCACTCACCCTTTGTGCTTGATATTCAGTAACTTGGTTGGCCAGACTGTCTAATAAAAATTTAGCCCAGTCGAAAGAGTACCCCTCTGCTATTGTGTGGATAAGAGGTACCCATGGGATCAAAAAATGTGCAGTATTCTCTCTTCCATAAAGCCTGCATACCATCATCGTTATATACATAAATTGTGGTTGTAACGAAGAGATTGTGTATATACCATGAGTGTCCGCTCTAAACTTTTCAGGGCGTGAGCACCAATCTTTGATCAGGTCGGATAAGCTTTTTCAAAATTGTTCACATTCTTTCTTTTTGAAACCCTCTAAGAATTTGGCATTGTAAGTAAAATTGGGTGTGGGGGACAATTTGTACATCGCATGCAGATGCTCCGGCCTAAATGTACCAACACCCACCTTCTGTGTGTTAAATATTGTCCTAGTCGGGATATCTACGTGGTCCAACGCCCATTTAACCATATCACAATAGGGGAAAAGTCGCGGCCTTGTTGCTACCTTTTGCATCTCTGACTGAGCGACCACTTTGTATTTGATATACAAGTCTTCTTTCTCATTGTCACTCGAGTCATCTGGGCAGTTTATCAGCTCGTATTGCAAGATGTTGAAAACCTGTGTCCATGTTTTGACTGTGTCGATGTTTCTAGGCGAGGTATCAAAAATAATATCTGAACTCTGACCTGAACTTTCACCAATTGTTTTGGGCATTTTCCGTGGAGCCATGATATAAAATCTTGAGATTATATTTCCTGTTACAGAGGATGAAAATACAAACAATGGTTATCTCACTAAACTGGCTCTGTGAAACTAGAATGAAATTCAAATAATGATGGAAATTCTTTCGCTTAGAGTACTCAAGTCTGTGCGGGTCCTTGTTGACACAACATTTAATTCTTTTAATAGAAAGATTTGGAATAAAGCAAGATCTTACTCTCAATCATTTCCCTAATTCGCTTACAAATGCCATAAATGTTTGATATTCCGTGACTTGGGATGATCGTAGAAACATTTAATTCTTTACCCGTAAGCTTTACAGGTTAAAAGTTGTTTAAGATACTAATTAACTCGGTTTAATCCTTTAATTAATCGCAATTAGTTCTAAATCCTTTTTCGGCATTCGTAGTCTCAAACAATTTTATTCTTAGTCTTGGGCCATGAACCCCAAATTTGCGATATTGTGATTTGGTTAATTAACTTTGATCAGACTTAAGTTTTTGATTGATCGTGATTAGTTTATAAATTTCGCGACCTCGAGTATCGGGGTTACAAAGGTGTCGTTCTAAAGTAAAATCATCGAGTCGCGATAACAATTAACTAACATTAATTATCATTAGTTCTGTAATTAAACAGGTTTATCTTAAGTCGCTTTCGCAACTTCGCACATCGGACATTCGAAGTTCGCTCGAGGCGTGACTCTCGAATCGTGAAAGTGTGATGCATTAAAATAGTGATAATCGTTGCTTAATGCTTCGATGATCATGATTAAACTTAACCCAACTTCACTATTTTGCATGCTGGGACATTTAGAGCTTTGATGTGTATAACCGTTAGATCTGCGAAATCCCAAAATCCGAGATTTGAGGTTTATGGCTATCGTTTTTGTTATTTGAAAGAGTGGGCGGCTTCAGCCTTTTGGTAACTAGAGGATTTGAAAAAATATATGTGTTCCAACATAGGCTCCATCTAGGGATCTCGTCTCCCTGCGGGACGAGAAGAACAGTGGACCACGTGCCTTTATTGGGTAAATGGAGTCATTACTTTATTTTTGTGAAACGTTTTCAGAAAGAAGGTACAGAGAGAATCTGAGGTTTCATCTTTATCTCTGAAAGCTTTCGAAACTTAATCGTTTACTAATCTCAATTTTTGGTCCTTCAATGACTTCCTCTTCCTTGAAACTGATTTCAGGTCTACTTAAGATAATCAAAACAACCTTAGGAATTCTAACAGGTTCTATCAATCTTTCTTGCATCAAGTCAAAGTAATTTCGGTGTTTTTTAATCAGGGAGTCCCGCGTGAACTTGGGATGTAGATCTAGTCGAAAAGAAAAATGGTTACCAGAGTACAATATAATTCATGTATAACAGCCTTACAGATATCTTAGACATTGTTTCACTATCAGGGAGCCTGTTCAGTACCCCGGTGAAGTTATCTGATTCCCTTTATTGAATTTCCTTTCACCACTTCAGTTTGTAACTTTGCATTTAAATACCGAGATGAGGGAAATCATTTAATAAATTTCCTTTCATCATCTCTTTTTTTGGACTAGATAGGGGCAATCATTTGTGAATTTCCTTTCACCATCTGTCTTATACTTTCTTTTTAAAACAAGAAGTGGTGGCAATCAATTTGTATAAAGTATATTAGGGGTGATATATGTTAATAATTTTGGCAACAGAGGTATGTTAACTCACTTTGATTACTCTGGACAAGTCTTCTTTTGACCTTCAAAACATCTTAGTCTGTAGGAAAACTTATGGGGGATTTTTTTTTTATTTCCAAAGGCCTTCTTCTGAGCAAGACTAATCATTTAAAACCTGTTAAAAGAACTAAGAGAGTTAGGATTATCCTATACATACTTTTGTTCAGTAGGAGCATGAGGAGCCATGAGGAATTGCCCTTTTTCTAAAGATTTGTTTATCAGCTTTCAGAGGTAAAGTGTGACCCCTCCTTCCTCTGTGGAGGCCATGGGGAGGCATCTGGAGTCAAGGGGAATAATACCAAAGATTTGAACAGGGTGACAGAGGGGTTTCGGATTTCATAAACGTGGTTGTTATAACGCAAACCCGACTCTTGAAAAATGTTCTCTGAGTTCACTTTATTTCTTTTGTTTCCGTTTATTTTAATTTTATCCAAATGATCGTTTTTACGATTTATTTTGAAAAACCGTTCTTTTGATAATACATCTAGCGAGTATCTTTATACATATAAGACTATTGTTGCACCAGGTGATATTCTTTGGAAATCTAAATAATTTAGAGACTCATACCTTTGATTCGCCATTTCGAGCTCATCTAAGTAAATTATTTATTTATCACATGTTTCGAGATAACCAATATTTCTGATATACGACCACTTGTTTGTCTCCTTCGTAATGTTTGAGCTATCAACAACAATCCTGCGTAAAAACAATATGAAGAGTGTCAGAGTTTTACGTGTCACAGAGTTCAATGTGTAAATTATTTTACATTTACTTTTCTATGAAATCACTAACCTGTTTTATTTGCGGCGGAGGTAAGACTTACCTAAAAACTATAAAAAACAGAAAACACAAATCGGTATATACAATGGGATTTTGGAAATCGTTTATTGCATATAGTGCTTAAGATAACGCTCGTTGATAGGGGCGTTGAGGATTTTACCGTCCAAATTTTCTAGCAGAAATGAGTTCTTCCCTTCGGAGGTTGTAACTTTGAATGGTCCATACCATATATGATTGAATTTGCCATGTTTGGCCGAGTCTTCTCTCCTAGCGTCCCATTTCAAAACTAATTCGCCAGGGAGGAATTCTCTATCTTTAGCCTTATGATCAAACATGGCTTTCATGTTGTCTTGATATTTTTGAAGTTTTTCATCCACGTCAGCCCTATTTTGTTGAACTTCAATCAGTTGATTTATTATTCTGGTGACATGATTTGGTTCTTCCTTTTCATCTTGCCAAAGTTTCATTACAGGTAGAGCCAAATTTATGGGTAATACTACATCGGTCTCGTATACCATTTGAAATGGAGAAGTATCGATCGATTTCTTGGTGCCTATCCGATTTGTCCACAAGGCATATTTCAAATGCACATGCCAGGCTTTCTTATTTGCGTTCAAAACCTTTTTTATTATGGTGATTAAGCTTTTGTTTGATGATTCAGCTAACCCATTGCCTTGAGGATAGTACGTTGTAGAATGACCCGGCACAATATTGTATTTTTGGCAATAGCTAACCATTGCCATAGATTTGAATGCATGGGCATTATATGTAACTATCTTCCGGGGACAAACGAATCTAGATAATATATTTTCCTCCAAGAAATGTATTACCACCGAATATGTCGCTTTCCTCGTCGGGATAGCTTCTACCCATTTGGTGAAATAATCTGTAGCTGTCAGGATCCATCTATGTTGTGTGATGGAGTGTGGATTGATTTCGCCTATAAAATCTAACTCACATTGTTGAAAATGGGTTTCCGTTTTAACCGGGACCAAAGGTAACGCCGGGAGTTTCTGCTTGCCTAAATAATTGGCAGGAGTTACAGGCTCTGACTTTGGCATTCACATCTACGAATAACTTAGGCCAATAATATCCTTCTCTCAGGATTTTATAGGTTGTTTCTCTCCACGCATGATGTCCTATGCACACTCCTTCGTGAAATTCATTTATAACTCTTTCTGTTTCAGATTCTACTAAACAAACTAGTAGAAAACCTAGAGGGTCTTTCCAATACAACTGGCTTTCTGAGATACAATACTTTATCGCATGCAATTTCAATGTCCTAGTCTTAGACAGAGAAATATCATTTGGGAATTTCAGAGTCAGAAGATAAGATACTATGTCTTTATACCAACCCGAAAATGCAAACTTCTCTTCGATTCTGGTTGTAGCTATCTAGTTGTCGAATTCGTCTATGTCTAAATATCCTTTATGTTCTTGTAGGTTATTTATTCCAAGCGCTCTGAAATTTGATTCGACTAGTAGCTTATCCAAACCCTGTCCCTTTACGAGCTTTGTCGGTTTTACCTCTAGATCAAATTCTTGAATTTTAGCAAGCCACCGGCCCCTCTTCCCGTCACTATCAAGCTTAACCAATATATCCTTAACGGAACTGGTGGGTACATATGCAATGATCTCGGAATGCAGTATGTAGGTTCTGAAAGATTTTAGTGCTTTCACCATGGCATATGCATGTTTTTCCATTATGTCGTACCTCAACTCCACGTCTCTAAGGCTCCTACTGAAAAACGCTATTGGTTGCTCAAAACCCTCTTTGTTCTTCTGGAGGAGTACCGCCGCAATTGTATGTTCGGATGCAAACGAAAAGATCAAAAATTCCTTTAGATAATCAAGGCTTGCCAGTACAGGTGCTTCACCTATAATTTTCTTGATGTGTGAAAATGATGTTTTTGCTTCGGCCGTCCATTTAACTTCATTATTCTTCTTGAGCATATCTGTAATCAATTTCACAATTTCGGCAAAGTTCAGGATAAATCTTCTCAAAAAAATATTTTCCCTAAAAATCACTGGATTTCTTTTACATTTCTAGGAATATTTATAGTGTCAATAGCTTCGACCCTTTTAGGATCGATTTTAATTCCGTCCCGAGATACAATATAGCCCAAGAGTTTACCTTCTTGCATTGCAAAGTGAGATTTCTTGAGATTTAGAGACAAACCAAATTTGCAGCATTTCTTGAATGCTTGTTTGAGGTGGATTAGATGTTCTTCATCAGAATTGGAAAAAATGGTCAGATCATCGAGATAAATAACGATGAATTTATCTCTTTCATCGATGAAGGCGATATCCATAGCTCGTTGGAAAGTAGCAACTGCATTCATCAAACCAAAAGGTATTTTGTCATACATAAATATACCCCATGGGGTGGTGAATGTTGTCTTTTCTTTATCGTCTTCGTTAACAACAATCTGATTGTAACCAGAAAAATCGTCGATCATTAACATTCTATTTGCTCCGACCACTTTTTCTAGAACATGATCCATTTTGGGTAGCGGATAATTGTCTTTGAGAGATGATTTATTTAAATTTCTAAAATCTACATATAGTCTGATTTCTCCGCTCTTCTTCCTAACCGGAACCAGATTAGCTACCCACTCAGAGTACCTGAGTGGTACAATTATTTTAGCGTCTAGGAGTTTCTTTACTTCTTTTTCGACCACGGGCAATAATATGGGATTGATTTGCCTGAGTTTCTGTCTAAAAGGTTTAACACCTGGCTTTAAAGGAATCTTGTGTTCGATCACAGTGGTGTCATAAGTTCTCATCTCGTCATAAGACCAAGCAAACATGTCATTATATTGCTCGAGTAAATCTGCATACTTACCTTTCATCTTAGGAGGAAGATATTTTGATATTTTTACTATTCTAGACTTTCCTTTGGTACCTATATCGCAATCTTCGACTTCTTCTGGTTGAGGTTGCAGAGTAGATTTTAAGGGCATGTCATTTTGGTCAAATAGTCTTTCTAAGGGGATTAAACCTTTAGGGATTTAGTTGTTTTTTAGTACTAACATGAGATGATTCGCGATCTTTTCTTGGAACTCTTGAGGATCTTCCCCTTCTTGCATAATCCAAGTATGGTCGTTCTGGTTTTCTTGGTCAATATGTGTCTCGACAAAGCCTTCCACAATTTTGAGGAACTTTTTGATCTGTTCATCGTCTTCGAACACCTGTCAGTGTTGTATATTGTTTGGTATGGAGGGTCTATGCCTCATCTCTATGTGATACTTAAGTTTAAAAGTTGTAGGAGGTGCAAAAGTTGAGGCTGCTTTGGCTAATGAATCAGCTTGCAGAGTTTCTATACAAGGAATGTAATGAACATTAATTGATGAGAAAAAAAAAACCATTAAATCCCAGGCGCAGTTTCTATAAGATCTCAATCTCGGGTGTTTGGCCTGGTACAGTCGATTTACTTGCTTTACAATTAATTATGCGTCTCCATAGACTTCCAAGTTCTTTATGTTCAGCTTCCTGGCAGCTTCTAATCCCAAGACCAGGGCTTCATACTCGCATACATTGTTCGTGTAATCTATGTCCCACTGTAGTCTGTAAGAGAAAGGAATGATAAACTCATCTTCGGGTGCTACAAAAAGTACGCATGCGCCTGCTCCTTCACATGATGAAGCACCATCGAAATACATTTTCCAAATTCTGGTACTATATACACTTTCATTTTTTTTATTTTTTTTCTCTGTACAATTTTCTTTTGTACATTCATCCACATCATCATCAATTGATAAAATACAATTTCCTAGATCCTGATCAACGACATAAATATGGTAATTACTAGGGTTGTGTGGATCGCTTACTGTATATGCCAGCCGTGTTTCCCTGTATAATCGAGTGAATTGTCCTTCGAAGATGGGGATCGTGTCGTAGGTCATGTCCAGCTGAAGAGATCCTCTGAGCTTAGCGCCCCAAGACCTGGATAATAGCAAACCATACTTCGGAGGTATATCAGCAATAACTACATCCATCAGAACACTTTTTACCGGAATCTGTGCAAGATTTACTACTAAATCTTTGATCATACCCAGGCATTTAACTTTCCTCGAATCAAATGAATACAAGTTTCCATATGGCCTAGTAATTTCGAGACCAAGTCTATCCATAATAGCCTTGGGCATCACGTTATGTGAGGCTCCAGAATCCAGCATGCAATTATGTAGCAGACGATCATGCACATTTAGCGTAATGTAGAAAGGTGTGACGTTATCTCTGGCACCTTCGAAATATGGACCAAAAATTATATTAGGCTTATCATCTTCCAAATTTATAACGTCAGCCTGACTTTCTACATCTGAAAAATTTATCATTTTGGAGATTTTTTTTCGGTAAATAGGGTTCTTTGCCAGTTCAACCAAAGGTATTGGTATCTTGATTTTGTTAATCTCGTTTTCTAGGCTGAAACCTGCTATGTTCTTGTCGGTTTCTCTTATTTGGACTTCAGTCTCCTTTTTTTCTAATTTATTGGTTTGCATCGTTTTATTTTCAGCTGTTTTTGTTCGTGCTAGTTGTGTTTCGGTTGTCTTAGTTTTGGCACCTTGTGGGTCAACTCCTTTTATTTTGGTGTTCTGTGTTTCAGTTTCCTTTGGAGCTGGTTCATATACTTCACCTCTCGGCAAGATTTTCTTTGGTTAGGTAGTTGTTATGTTTTTAGTTTTAGACCTTAGATTATACTTGTTTTGGAGCTCGGCCATTATAGTATCGGCGATTCCTTGGCAAGCAGGATCCTCTGTATTATTTGTGTTTCTATCCTCATTAGACCGATGTTCTGTTTTTAAAGAACTCAAATAATCTTGTCTAGTTAATTGAGGTTGATGACAATCCTCACCGAGATTATTCATATCTTTTTCTAAATCCTCAAATTCTTGCATGTCATTTCCTCCTATAAAATTTTCGTTTTTCAAAGGAGTCTGAACTTTTTGATCTTCATTTTTAATGTCTTTGTTGTATTTGAGGATTGGGGTTCCTCCTGAATTCTCTCCTAACGAACTGATTTTCTTTAGATTGATCTAGATCCATCTTTGAAATTTTATTTGACAGTTCTTTAATTATCTTTGTCATATCATCCATCTTGTCGTCTGTAGACCTCCCAGACCCTGAGGGTCCTGCTTGTTCCCTAAATCGTTTGATCTTTTTGTTTCTCGTTTCCACTTTTGTTTTTAATTTTCCAGAAGCCATCATATTTGACTCAATTTCTACGGCATCGTCTTGCATTCGGGTAAGTTCGCTCGCTCTCCTTTCTCTCAATAATAGTGTGAAATCGGGTTCGAAAGCTCCTGGAAAAGTTACCTTTGTTGCAGGCTGGGAAGGTTTAACTTCAATTGGGATCTTGTTATACAATTTATTAAATCTTTGGATGAATTCAATAACAGTTTCTAAATTTTTCTTCCTTAAAGCCCCAAACTCAGTTAAATAATATAAGTGATCTTTCCTTTCACCCCATTGTCTGAGAAAAGAGTTTTAAGGATAATATCGAACCTACGGGCAAACTTCGAAACCAGGTTCTCACCTGTCCTTCGAAATTTTGAACAAACAACCGTGAATACACGTCTTCATGCTCGAGACCGAGAATATCTGTGAATTGATCAAATAAATTTATATGTTTGACTGCAATTAAGTCTCCTTCCCCTGTAAGCTTAAGTAGGTTTTTCATGTAGTTTTCAGGTAAATCATGAAGGGGTATTGGGAGGACCAAAGGAGCGTATTTGGCAGCTACTTTGGCGAAAATCCTGGGGGGTGGGGGTGGGCTTTGACCGCCCCCTCCTCCTCCTCCGGTAGCTGCCATAGATATTCTAGGAGAGGAAACTGGTACGTTATAAAGAGGGTTTTCAAAGATGTATAG
>SNQJ01S0049495.1:42961-65608 GCA_010110895.2 Picea sitchensis | reverse complement strand
AATTCAATTCTGAAGTTAAAGGATGACAAATATACCTTGGATAGGCTGTTTCATGGGAAATGTGGAATAAAATGAAGGAAAAATGGGCAAATAAAGAAGCAAAAGTATGGTTTATGGAAGCACAAAAATGGACTCAACAGTATACTCTTCTAGACTTTGTGAGGTTGGGAAATTTAGTTCGAGAGCTGATGGGATATCAATCGAAATATACTTTATTGTAGATGTCTTACCTTCACTTACACAGGAGGTAGTCGAATGAGCTTCAGTCTTAATTTTGGGTAGAACTAATTTAGGGTTTATGGTTTCAAGTGGAACCTTAGCCTTAGACTGTGTGGATTTAGGTTGGTAAAATTGAGTAGCTTAAGGAATCCTCTTGCTTAAGGAATCCTCTTGGTTTCATTATTTTTTCAGGGTCGGAAACAGGCGTGGTCTGCTTATCATCTGGGTTTTGTCTGGTGTTCCTTCGACCAGATGCCATCTTATTTAAATTGTGGAGTCGCCAAGTGAATAATAAAAACTTAGCCTTTATAATGTGTTCAGTCTTTGTTCACTATCTAAGAAAGAAACTTGCAAATGTCATTCTCCCAGGGAAAAATAACTTTGTTTCTCCGTCCCCGGCAGCGACGCCAAAAAAATGTTGTTCCTGAGTTTATACCAAGGCTTGAAATATAATGTCAAGCATTAGGAAATGAGGGAAAGGTTTTCAATGTTTGTCTTTCACCACATAAATAACAAGAGAAAGTTCTTTAAAACGAATTAATATTATAACAGCTCAGAGGTTGTTTCTCACACCTGAGTTAAAATCAAAATATAGAATGAATGGAAAGAAAAAACATAAAGTTGCTAATCAAAGAAAGGCATCAAATGCTGAAGAATCTTACTTTGTAATAGAAGAAGAAAGTGATTGATATAATCTTCAATGAAGTATAAAATATAGTATCTAATTAACATAGTATGTAATCTTACCTTGGGCTTATATTTGTTGTGTACCTGGAGGTTTTGAGATTTTGCCCTGCAAAACATTGGGGAGGTCACTTCTTCGATGTTCTTGGAATTTGTAGAAATCGACCATCTCTCCGGGCAGCAGAGCTCGAACCTGACTTAAGACTTCTGAGTAGGATCTCACTCCTTGGAACATTTCGTCATGGGGGGAATCTTCGTGCTCATATCTTTTTAGACCACAACTTGCCATATGGTTACCCACGACCTTATGAGGATCGCGTTTCTTAAATTCAATGTCTACTAGTTTCATTTCCTCCAAGGTCGTGGCCTCCACTTTGGCATGGCCAAAATCTAATAAAGAATATATACCAATGTGTATGGGAAAGGATGGCCATACCTTTTTCTGAACTCCTTTGAGTTCTTTGCTTATACCGCCGAGCACAGTTTGCCTGGCAATTTCTCGACATACTAGTTGGTCTGGTAAGAATAGCGGTAGGGCATATGGGGGAACAAAGCAGCCAAAAACCCTAAGATACGAGAACTGTTCTTCTATGTACCAGTTTGCCACACTGTTTAATTTTTCCACGACTTTATCTGAAATCCTGAGAGGTGGATGGCCGAAGATAACGACATGCATTGGTACCATTACACAGTTGAAAATCTCATAGACGAAGTCTTTGGCTTTATCTTCCCAGAGTTTGGAGTGATACACATGAATAGGCTCTGCGTTATTTGGAGTCCAGCTCCAGCTCATTAATGGAAAAGGTGTCATGAAGCAAACGGCATCCATAATGTAAGCAGACATGAAAAATGAAGTTTCTTTCCCACTCGCTCTTTGTGCTTGATATTTTGTAACTTGGCTGGCCAAACTGTCTGACAACAATTTAGCCCAGTCAAAAGAGTATCCCTCTGCTACTGTGTGGATAAGCGGTACCCATGGGAGCAAAAAATGTGCAATATTCTCTTTTCCATAAAGCCTGCATACCATCATCGCTATATACATAAATTGTGGCTATAATGAAGAGATTGTGTATATACCATGAGTGTCTGCTCTAAACTTTTCAAGGTGTGGGCACCAATCTTTGATCAGGTCGGATAAGATTTTTCCAAATTGCTCGAAATCTTTCTTTTTGAAACCCTCTAAGAATTCGGCATTGTAAGTAAAATTGGGTGTGGGGGACAATTTGTACATCGCCTGCAGATGCTCCGGCCTAAATGTCCCAATAGCCACCTTATGCACGTTAAATATTTTCCTAGTCAGGATATCTATGTGGTCCAGCGCCCATTTAACCATATCACAATAGGGGAAAATTCGCGGCCTTGTTGCTACCTTTTGCATCTCCGACTGAGCGACCACTTTGTATTTGATATACAAGTCTTCTTTCCCTTTGTTGCTCGAGTCGTCTAGGCAGTTTATCAACTCGTATTGCAAGATGTTGAAAACATGTGTCCATGTTTTGACTATGTCGATGTTTCTAGGCGAGGTATTAGAAATAATATCCGAACTCTGCCTGAACTTTCACCAGTTGTTTTGGGCATTTTTCGTGGAGCCATGATATAAAATCTCGAGATTATATTTCCTGTTACAGAGGATGAAAATACAAACAATGGTTATCTCGCTAAACTGGCTCTGTGAAACTAGAATGAAATTCAAATAATGACGGAAATTCTTTCGCTTAGAGTACTCGATTTTGTGCGGGTCCTTGCTGACACAACGTTTAATTCTTTTAATAGAAATATTTGGAAATAAAACAAGATCTTACTTTCAATCATTTCCCTAATTTGCTTATAAATGCCATAAATGTTTGATATTTTGTGACTTGGGATGATCATAGAAACATTTAATTCTTTACCCGTAAGCTTTACAGGTTAAAAGTTGTTTAAGATATTAATTAACTCGGTTTAATCATTTAATTAATCGCAATTAGTTCTTAATCCTTTTTCGACGTTTGTAATCTCGGACTATTTTATTCTTAGTCTTGGGCCATGAACCCCAAATTTGCGATATTGCGATTTGGTTAATTAACTTTGATCAGACTTAAGTTTTTAATTGATCGTGATTAGTTTATAAATTTTGCGACCTCGAGTATCGGGGTTACAAAGGTGTCGTTCTAAGGTAAAATCGTCGAGTCGTGAAGTCGCGATAACAATTAACTAACGTTAATTATCATTAGCCTTGTAATTAACCAGGTTTATCTTAAGTCGCTTTCGCAACTTCGCACATCGGACATTCGAAGGTCACTCGAGGCGTGACTCCTGAATCGTGAAAGCGTGATGCATTAAAATAGTGATAATCGTTGCTTAATGCTTCGATGATCATGATTAAACTTAACCCAACTTCGCTATTTCGCATGTCGAGACATTGAGAGCTTTGATGTGTACAACCATTAGATCTGCGAAATCCCGAAATCCGAGATGTGAGGTTTATGGTTATCATTTTTGTTATTTGAAAGAGTGTGTGGCTTCAACCTTTTGGTAACTAGAGTATTTGAAAAAATATGTGTTCCAACAGGATGTAGCTTGGGTGGTTGGGAGGAATGATTGTTACCCTCCCCACCCAAGTTCAATTCCTTGTGAGTGACATGTTGTGCCCTTAAATGGGTCTATAAGATGCTCTTATTGTTGAGCCCCCAATATTCCAAAAATACTCGGCCTCCCTATGCTCTCTCGCAGATTTTGGGGGGGTTTTCCGCAAATGTAGCGAGCACCAATATCCGGTGTCGTGAACCACATGTAAAAAAAAAAAAACTAAGTGGGCACATGAAGTGCTAGGATCTCACTAATAAATAATGATATCTAGACCCGACGCCCTCCTTTTTTCATTAGTACTTAACTTGTGCTAGAGCTTCCATGTTCTTCGCATGTATCTTGTTGGATAGAAAGTTAGTTTACTTTATGCTCTTGGATTTAACCCTAGACACCCCTATAGATGCTTGTGTTGAATGAACTTTTGTTTCAATCCCATTGACCTATTTTGGTCATTTGTTGGACATTAATAAAATAATCTTATCTTCTCTTATCTCATCGTATCCACTTCCTCGTTTAGTCTTGGAGACTTACAACCTTGAGATGATATCTTCTTTGTGGTAAATTTTCTGGAAATGAACTATGTATGTGTTTTGAAACGTCCCAATGTTTCAAGTGGATATTCCACCCATCATCAAAGGAACCAATTAAAGCTTTGCAAAATCTTATTTTAATCAAGTTTGGGGCCTTTTTTATTGGTACTCCTTTTTTATTGACCAAAGAAATATCACCCTTCTTAATTTAGGCCTTACTCACACCCTTTATAAAATATAGTGCTTTATTTGAATATCTATAAACTTTAATCTTTATATTTTGCTACATAAAGTATAAAATTATATATTATAACTCATATACCTTATATTTTGTTTTTAGGATTTTGTTATGGAATGACATTCGGTCTCCTCCAAATAAAATTGTGAAAGGCGACAACCATAGCTGAAAATTAACAATTAAATGGATGTCATTTGCCTTTTTAAATGTCAGAATAATGACTATTTTTTTCCAATGAACATTTCTACAGGGAAACCCTCTAAGGACTTCCTCACATTCCATGATTGGTACTCAAGGAAAATGCCATCGGCAGACATATACACATATCCCTAAGTGATCTAGGTAGATTCGACCTTGTGACCTCCTTAGCCAACATGGCTTCGGCATGGCAAGTCAAACAATTTGAACTAGCCCTTGGGGCTAAATATCAACTATATATATTCAGTTGAGGTTCTAGTGCCACTAGTTTACCAGTGGCTATTGCGGCTAGTGGTTGAAACACCCTCCATTCAAATATTGCAAGGAAGAGGGATCCCTTGAGATTTTCCTTGGAACACACACACACACACACATATAACAAGCTTGGAAGTGGATCACTGGAGTCTAAAGTGTACAATTACTAAAACGTCACTAGTTGGACGGGTCAATCATGGTTTGTCACTATAACATGGAAGAAGGCTATAGAAGCATATATATAGATTATAACTTCATATCTATATGTTAAATTGCATGCAAAGTTAATAGTCTAGTGATTGGAGACAAAAGTCTCGAGATTCTCTACAACACCCTCCTTCCCTCCTTTTTTTATGGGGGCTAGCAACAAGAAATATGAATGAAAATAGTCACTTCACTAAAAAGAGAGAACTAATATTGAAATCGTTGTTGTACTAATTGGTTACATAAAGCACTAGTAAGCGAAATGAAGGCTTACTATAACTACTACTAGATATGTGTTGTTGCATATTGTGTATGTTTGCATTGCTTACTCTACCAGGAAGGGATAAGCTATGTTTTTAAAATAAATAGTGTTGATTATGAGTTCCAAGGCCATAATGTATAACCTTGTGCCCTATATGATATGGATGAAGAGACGGTGTCATGTGTAAGCAATTGCCATAGTTGTTGTTGAGTAATGAGTTATGAATTTTGAGACAATTGAACTTCTATACAAAGAGATGGCATTCAATTCCCCTTCATTATTATGAATGATGAATTATGACTAGAGTAATTCATTAATTGAAATATGATAATACAAAATGGTGATTGTGCACCACTTTATAATGGAAATATGATAATACAAAATGGTGATTGTGCACCACTTTATGGTGTTCACAAGAGTAAAACTTAAACTAGGTTAGTCAAGGATAGATATCGGCACTCAAAGCCCCCACAAGGCATTGTTAAGGGACATCTTAAGATCAATGTTTAAAAAGATGGGGCTTATTCATCTAACATCTAAAGCATTTTAGCTAATGTTTTTAACTTATGTCAAAACAAATGAGATAGATAATTTGTTGATGGAGAAAACCTAACATATTTACCCATGGTCTGAAAGCCACGTAGGCACCTATATCTTGACTTTATGCAAATTCGAGTTCTATCAAATGAAAATTATGCAGTTGATGAAGCCTCCAATGAAGCGCAATGTAAATGTTGAGCAGGTGTTCAATGTCATCAATAAGAAGTTGGATTTGTTTCTCTAGCTATAAAGACCACTCTTCTTCATACCATCCCCTTAATCGTTGTTGGATATGCCTAAAAATACAACATGAATTTCTAAGGAAGCAATTAGTGTTGATGCATTTACTAATTTTTTTCTTGAGGCAATTCTGACTATAGTAATTTCCAAGTTCAAACTTTTTTCTGAAAATAGTGTCGTTGATATATTGAGGTTTTTAACCTTTGAATGTCAAAATGACACAAGAAAGGATACAAACCACTCTTCATTGATTTCATCCCCTTGTAGTTATCCCTTAAATCGATGATGTTATGTAAAAAACCATGTGAAACTACCCCAATCCCAAAGCTAATTGTAATTGTCTAGAGTTCCTCGGTATTTCCCTTTTAACTATTGATTGATTAGGTACTTGGTCAAGTATTATTTAAACATTGGCACCTAATTGAACATTAAAAAGTGAAAAGACTAATTATCATAGCTCAACTCAGTTTACTATGCACCAATGGCTTTCAGCGATGGTGCGGTATTTTTTTAGCGTGACAATAATGCATGTTATGTATTTTATTCAGATATTGATAGAGTTATTTTTAGCGATTCAGAAGGTGGGGTTCAATATATTGCATTTGTATCTATTAAATATTCAAAGCAAAGTAATCATTCAAAGTATTTGGGCATTTGATTTAGTGGTATGATTCTTGATTTAGGTGCAAGATGGTGTGGGTTTAATCTAAAACGACCCTCATTTTAGACATAATTAACTATGTTACACCAAGTTTCCTATAAGTGGGGATGCAAGAATGTGGGGTCACGTACCTAGTCCATGTGGAGACCCCTCCAAAATTTCAAGGTATACAAAGGTACAACAAGGGTTTTGAACATACGGAAACCTACCACAAATATATAAAAATATGCCAACCATTAAAAATGAAAAATGTTATTTCAAGGTATACAAAGGTACAAGGGGTTTTGAACATAGGGAAACCTACCTCAAATATATAAAAATATGTTAACCATTAAAAATGCAAAACTAAACATTGTCATTGAACATTGATGTTTGAACAATGAAAACCATGAAAGTAATAACATGATAACGTCACAATTCACAATTAAGCTCCAAAGCAAAGCCCAACACCAATAACACTAAAGAAAATGGTAAAATATGAATTGATTAAGGGTTTGTAAAGGTTTAATAGATGGTAGGAGGGTTGGTTGAACCCATTAGGAAAGAGTGGGAGGGATTAAGTTGAGTTTTTTTTCTTTATCTTTTTTGGTGTGCATTGGTCCCACGGGAAGGTTACGCATGGATGTCCCTCATCTCAAGGGGTATGCATGGATGTATGGGATGTGAGATTAAGGGGCAAGTACATACACCCCAAGTCCCCTACATGCCCACCCATTTTAGGTATGACTAGGAAACCCACAACATACCCCACATCCCCAGAATGGCATCCTCATCCACTGTGTGTATCCAAGGTGTAAGTATGTGTGCCTTGTAACAATGGATAAAACCCATAATCATTAATTTGTACTCTAAATGCTCAGAAGCATAAGTAATAACTTTTCTTTTATGCCCATTAACACTACAATGGAGGCTAACTTCAAAGAATTTCTACCACTCGAGGGAGGTGGTAATAAGCAATGGGTCATCATCTCTCGGGAGAAAGAAAACAAAACAAAATGTAGAACTAAATAATAAGAATAGATTAAATAGGATTAATTATGAAAATGTGAATATTTATCAATTATGATTGGGTGCTTTAATGATGGATTTTCATTAATTTCAAGGAACTCAATAGTTCTCTCTTCGATGGTTGGAGGAATGTAATTAGAGATACATAGGGGAATTAAAAAGAGGGCAAAACAATGCCTTCTATTGTTATAACTTATAACCAATAAACCAAAATGAACAAAAATAAAGATGATTTGAATAAAATAAATAATCGTTTGAGAATGCAAGTTTCCACTATTCATGATTATAGTGGTAGTTTTTGTCTTTTGGAGTATAATCTATCAGTGATTTGAAACGTTCCCAATTTTTCAAGTGGACACTCCACCCAAAGATATTTCCCTTGGTGATGGGTGGAGTGTCAACTCAAAATGTTGAGAATGTTGCAAATCACTAAAACAATTATACTTCAAAACACGCTACTACTATAAATAATTGTCTCAAAGGGCTAATGACATGTAGAGATTATGGTTAATCTTTACTTGAGGCCATGTGCCAATGCTCTATTTGATGTACTCGTGGCTTTATTGGGCCTACATATGGGTAATGAACCCACTTTATTATATTTCTCTACATTTGACTAGGTCAACCTAGTCATCCTCTTGGAGCTAGCACCCTAAACCCCAAAGGAGGTGTATAATTAAAGTTCACTCCTCATTTGTAATTCATTTCAATTATTATTTGATATAATCCTAAGGGCAATATTCCTCTAGTGTGTTTCTTTGTTTCATGTGATTGGGTATTGCAACAATCTCTCGTGTTCATCACTTAAGTGTTGCTCATTTATGTTGTATTTTTCACTTCGTTGGATTAGGATTTATTGGATATTTCACAGTAAGTCCACTATCTTATTATCTCAACATGGTATTAGAGCTAATGTGGTTCTAGACCACCTCTGCATAGCACATGGGATGTGAAATTTTATCAGGAGTACCAATGAGGTGAAGCAAGGGTTTCCTCTCTCACCCATATTGTTGGGGATATATATAGATGAGTTGGAATCCTTTCTGTAGGTGCACATCCATCCCAAGGATGGATACCTCCTTCAACATGTCTTGCTCTCCATTATATTCTTTGACGATGATGTGGTCCTCCTAGCCTCCACTCTGAAGGGTCTCTAGAAAAACTAGATGCCTTATCTAAGTTTTGTGATCTTCAACAATTAACAGTCAACCTTGGTAAAACCAAGGTTATGATTTTCAATGGCTTGAGGAATGTCCTGTCGAATTTCCATTTCTACTTTCAGGGTGAGGAGATTGAGATCACCATTGCTTACACTTACCTAGTGTTCAGTTTTTAGGGCCCCATTTTAGTTTGAGACCAGCTCTCCAACCTCGAACCAACAACGGATATGGTTTCCTAGCCCTTATAGAGCAGCGGTGTTTTCAACACCACTTTCAAGACATTCCATCCAAGATGGAACCTATAGAACGAATTATTTGGCCCACAATTTTGCATGACTCCAAGGTCAAGGGACGAAGTTTGCTAGAGGATTGAACTGAGATAGAGAGGGTTCGAGGTTTCTTACTCTACCATGTCATCTAATGCAAGAGGATTATTTTGCAACACATTATCTAGGCCAAGTTTGCAGGTCACCCTTTTCGGGTAGAGGACTTTTTTGGAATTTTTTCACTACTTCATCAAGTCTGGAACTTCACTAATACAATCCTGGTAGAGATTGATACCCTTACCTTACATATTGTTCCTATGAGACCATTACCATTGCCTCACATATTGTTCCTATGAGACCATTACCATTGCCTCGACTAGTTCCTCCCAACAAGCCCATTGTTGGTTTGGCAAGGCTTTGTGCCTATTACAGTCAATGGGCATCTTGATGGACAAGCTCCCTCCACTTAGGTACTCTTTGGACACCCCTAGTCATCTCCTACCAAACAATCAGGTGTTGAACGGGATCATTAGGGAGGACATCTACAAAGAATACATTCAAGCCACTTAGGTAGGTTCACCCCACAAACTCAAACCCACAATGGCCTTCTCTACGGAGCATTTCATGGAGATGAGAGATGGCCTCAATGTTAGACTAGCCTATACACTTTGCCACTAGATGCACGTCCTTAGGATCCCTCTCCGCTAGTTTTGGGTCAGTGCTCATTAACTTCAGGTAGAAATCAATCACCATATTCCACCTACAAGAGACCAAGATAAAGGAGCATTTCATTTTTATATGTTCTATATATTATGATATTTGAGGTTGATATCATTACCTCATGGAGCCCCAAAACTCCCACTCCATCTTCTTCATGTATTAGGACCAGCAGTGCTTGGTTTTATACATGAGGGAGGTTGTTAAGCTTACATTGTCTTCACTCAGACCACCCCCACCACCAGACACTAGTAGGATGATCACCTCCTTCCTAGTGCTTATGAACAATGGCACCAAGAGGCAAGCAAAGAGGAGTTCCACCTCAGCGTACAAATCTGTGACACCTCATGGAGGCCCCCAACCTCCTCCCGTGAGACTCTTGCCATAGTGTCAAGACCAAGTCCAAGCCCAAGATAGTCTTTTCATTCACAGTAGACAACCTTCTTCCCTCTCATTTATATCTCAACAAAAAGTGGCCTCTTCTAGGCAGCAAGTTGCATCCAAATATTCCAAATCTTCAAGTTCTTCTAGTTCATCCAAACAATCCTCCATCAAGAGTTTCCTTGCTTCAACCTCATATGGTAGGATAGATCCACCTATTGCAAGTACAAACTCGAAGGTTTGCATCTTCTTAGCCTCCTCATCAATAAGTGATGGCACCTCAAGACCTTGAACACATTCTCCACACACCTTCAGTCAAGACATTTTTATAGGCTCTCGAGTTCTTGATAGAGATCTTTTCTCCTTTAGGACTTCCAGCTTTGTATCCTTTTATTTTTTAGAAGATGGACTTTGGATTCTAGATTTTTAGCACTAAATGCTAGATATGCTTCTATAGGAGATGCACTCACATTCCAACTATTTATTGTTCTAATGTACCTAGCAATCCCTTTAACCTATCTATGGTCATTCGTTGGACATTAATAAAATGATCTTATATTATCTTATCTATCTATCTAGCATTGTTTCACAATTGTTTCAAGTCCAGAAACTAGGGTTTCCAATCTTGTTTTAGGGTTGTTCATGTTTGAAACTAGGGTTTCAACACTCCTTTTTTAGACAACAAATAGGTTCCTAAGGTTTTTACCCTGCCTTTCATCGATGCCCTCCTTTGGCAATTTTTTGGTCTTTTCAGTGGATTTAAGGGGGGGGTTTCAAAGATCTATGCCCTTTCCTAGGGCAGTGCCCTGCTCTTTCACTCTTTTCAGCAAAAATAACACAATTTTTGTAGGGTTATGTTAATATTTTGTGCATCTATGGATTGAAAATGAATTTTTCCCCATCTTAATGGGGCCAACTACCATATTTGGGTTGATCAAAGGATAATATTTCTTCACAGTAAGGTTTTATGCATGTATTTGGAGAAACCCATTCTTACTAATGATGATAGCTATGACCTAGTTTGCTTGAAAAAGGATGAAGGCCTTGGATTGATTACTCTCTTTTTGGAGCAAAACCTTGTTCATCACACCAAGAATTTAAAAGTGCAAAGTAGATTTGGGATACTTTTCACAACTTATTAAGACGCAGTGAACACTATCGAAGTCAATAGACTTGAGTTCTCCAATCTCAAGATGGTTGACTTCGCTAGTGTCGAGGAGTATTTGCAAGCTTCAAGAACCTAAAAGATGACATGATTACATCTGATAGCAAGGAAAAATCAGATTCAAAATATGTGAGTATTGTTCTAAATAATCTCTCTTACACAAAAAATTTGTTATTATCTTTTACAACATTCCTCTTTTTCTCAAGACCCTTGCTTTTCCTACTTTAGATGATGTGTTTTCTAAGCTTATCTAGAATCAAGTCGCCTTAAGGATTTGGGTGAACTATCGCCTAGAGATCAAGCCCATTCTAAGGCTTCTACATCCTCATGCAAGCATGACTCTGTTAGGGAAACTCCCAAATCCTCAAAGTGGAAGAGGACAACATGCTCTTATTGTCATAAGGAGGGGATTTCCTTCAAGAGTTGTCTCCTTCATCTTCAAAAGATTGAAGAAATTGCTAGACAAGTAGCAAGCATCAATGACCTCTTTGAAGGCAAGGTCAATTCTTCTAACTCTACACATCTTGATGTGCACTCTACTCTATGGTATTCAACTTCTTCCCATAAATGGTTTTGGGGCTACAAGACATATGAGGAAGCACAAGCGCCTTTTCTTTGACTACAATGATCAACACATCAAAGAAATGGTAACTATCGATGATGACTCAAATCTCCTATTTTTTTGTTGCAACACTATTATGATTGACAATGCTAAGTATGAAGATGTTATCTATGTTCTTGGGGTTGAACCGAATTTACTCTCTATCTACCACATCACAAACACCAATAAAAAAGTGGAATTTTGGTCAGACGGGTGGGTTTTCAAAGATAATAGCAACGAGTTCAAAGTGGTTGCTTCAAGATTTTGTGAGTATGAACATATGTACAATTTGGGAAAGAACCTTTCACCTCCAGCTTCCAACAAATTCATTGCAATGGTGGCCAATGCAAATGACAACAATAAGTTATGGCATTTTCATCTAGGTCACACTAGTTATGGATCATTGAGACATGAGTTGTCTCCACCGAATTAAGGGTCTTCAAAAGATCAACACTCTTATGGTGTTTACAAGCGATGTATGATGGGTAAACATTATAGAGTCCTTTTTGAAGAACAAATCAAGGTGTACTTCCAAGCCCCTTGAATTGATTCATAGACATCTGCAGCCCCATGACCACCACTTGTCTTGGAGGAGACAAGTACTTCGTCACCTTTATTCATGACTATTAACAATTCCTCTCGATCTACACCAATAAATCCAAGAATGAGGTGCTCGGTAAATTTTGAGAATTCAAGCCTCTCGCCGCCAAAGCTCAATGAAAACAAAAGATCAAGTAATGCTTTTCGACGATTTCTCTGCTCTCGGGACATTTCTTGGCATTAGGTTGTTCTTTATAGTCCTCATAGAATGGTGGGGTTGAGTGTAAGAATAGGGCTATCATGGAGATGGCCCATTGTATGCTTCACTCTTACAGCATGAAACTCTCTTTTTGGGGAGAGGAAGTCATTTGTGTAGCATATATAATCAATCACACCTACTCATGCAGTTATTAATGACTCTTTATGAGCGATTGCATGGACAAAATCCCTCTCTCACATTTCAAGATCTTTGGATCGAGGGCATGTGTCCACCCGCCTCATGAAAGGTGTGATATATCACCTATCCATACATTCCTCACAAGACTCTAGTTAGTTACAATGAAACTTTTCAAGCGTATCTTCTATATGACCCCAACTCTCAGCAAATGACTGAGCATCGTCATGCTACCTTTGATGAACCTTTTCCTCGCAGTTTTCCAAGAACTTTTACATCACTCCTTTCTAGTGATGATTCCAATGACGGTTCTCCACATGTATCCATGGATCGTGCCTCTTATCCTCTTGTTGGGTTGCTTGTTGATGATTCCTAGCTAGTTGTAGTCGACCTTTCCCCATCTCCTTCAGATGTTGGTCCACCTATTTGTAGTTCTCTGAGTACTTCATCTATAATTGCAACACAATCTGATGGGAACCCTTCTTCCTCTAGTCCAACCTCTCTCCCAGATGTATCTTTCAATCCTCTATCTTCAAATGAGGTTACTACCACCCCAAATGTGCATCTTCTCCATCTAGTGACACTTAGGTCAATGATGACACTTTTTGCTTGGATGCGCAACTACTGGATGACAATGATGACAATAACCCTACTCATTCATTGTTCTTGCCTCTACCTAAGTGGGTTATTGCTACTCTCACCAATGTTATTGAATTTCCTGTAGGCCCTTCCACACAATAGTGAAAGTTACCCCGACAATGAGGCTTCTTTCAACTGGTCATCCTCTTCCTAACAAATACTATTTTGCTCCACCGAAGACTCTTCGTAGCACAATCAATCCCAGTCAAGATTGTGCAGGTTTTCTCGTGCGCAATATGGCTTTTGATGACCCCCAGCTCAGCATTATGGGAGCATATTGTGATGATCTATTGTGATGCATATTGTGATGATTTGTGGATGTAATGCCTTCTATGTGTCCCCTCATTTAGCTTAAGGGAGGGTGTTGAGATTATGGTTAAACTTCACTCATGGCCATGTGTCGACCCTCTATTTGATGTATTGGTGGCTTTATTGTGCCTATATATCTGTAATTAACCCACTTTATTGTGTTTTTCTATATTTGACTAGGTCGACCTAGTCACCCTCTTGGGCTAGCGCCTTTAAACACTAAAGGAGGCCCATAAATAAAACACACTCCTCATTTATAATTCATTTAATTATTATTTGATAAAGGGCTAAGTACAATCTTCCTCTAGTGCAATTCTCTTGTTCATGTGCTTGGGTATTACAACAATCTCTCTTATGTTCATCATTTAAGTGTTGTTTCATTTCTGCTATATTTTTCTTGGCTATATTAGGGTTTATGGGAGATTTCACTGTAAATCCACTATCTTCTGATCTCATTCAACACTAAGAGGATCAAAACAATGTTGCCAATATCATGATATATCACTAGATTTCAAAGTCAAAGATAATATCAACTTAATATATCACAAGATATTCAAAAATGATATTTTGCCGATATTTTACGATATTTCCTGGTATATTTTGATGCTTTGCCGATAATTTTCTGATGAATATATTTTTAAGTTTGCTGATATTTTCCACAATATTGCCGATAAGAATAGGGTTATTGGTAGCTTGCCAACACCTTACAACACAAACCCATGTTTTTATGGATGGTAAACCGGGAAAGAAGCCCATCCCACCCTCACACAATTAAGCAAAGAATAGGGTTTGTTGGTACTTTGCCAGCACCATACAACACTCTGCCCAAAGGCTACATCAATAATATTCAATATAATCAATAGCCACATCCAGCAAACTGCACAAAGCAGAGAAGCATGCCCACCAAGATTTGAACTTGAGTCATTGTCACAACAACCACTCCAAGTTGCTGCTAGACCACAGCCTGATGGACATGCACATGAACTGTTAGTGACAATATTCTGTATTAGATAACACCTATTATCAATGCATTTCTTTTGGACCTACTTCATGTTGGAATTTTCAAATAAGTTCTGATCTAATGGAATAAGCTTTGTTTTGGTTGAAAGAGGTTGTGAATTCAATTCTTGCAATGCCAATATTATGTGCAGTAAGAGTCAAGACAAATGCTCAGCCCTTAAAACTGTCATGCCCATATCAAAAGAAACTGAAGAGAGCATTTTGATTGATTCACTTACTGCAAAGAATTGTCCAAAACAATTTGTATCCCTACCATCTCTTCTCTCATAGCTGTTCCAGCATTTGTAATTCAAAAGCTTCAAACAATTAATTATTACATCCGTCAATGGCACAATTTGGGATTAATTAACTGGCATTCCACATTTGTCCGATATGAGCAGGAAAACTGTCTATGCCAGCTTTAGAGAATGCAATTCAGAGAATGATGCAGGATGTCATTGAGATGGCTGTCAAAGGAGTTGCTATACATCAAGGCAAGAGAAAAACATAGCTCTTCAGAAGAAAGTTATTTTAAGTATAAGACCTTCTCATACTGGGAAAATCTTTGACCTTCTACTAGTTGGAAATTTCTTAACTTGGCAGAAGATAATGAAATAACAATGGCACAGAGAAGCCCTGGCAGTTGTCTATCACCTTTGATTTAACTTGGACAATGTTTCTACTCATATAATATTGTTTCTTTCACCTTCATTGCAATGAAGGTTCGTCATATCTACATATGGCTGCTATGGTCCATAACTCCATTTTCTAGTTAAATGGATAAAAACCTACACTTACACTTAAGCCACTTACATCTGATAGACAATACAAATTGTAGCTCATTTTTTATGTTTAAAAGACTTCAAGGATACAAGCAATGGGTTCTGTTATCTTCAATATGAGATCAATGAATAATGGATTCACATAATTTCCTTTTCTTAATCTTGTCAAATTTTACTTGAATTTTGCAAGAACTGAGAGATAGATCAATTAATCTATTGCAACATCCATTGTAGTTGGAATTGAAAGCTCCAGCTCCATACATTCCCAAAGATTGGTACATATATCCTTGCATGGCGCTGTTCCAGAAAAGAGGTTTAGTTCATTGGATAATTTTTCTCTGGAAAGATAACATTGAAGACTACATGAATTTTGAGACATTGGCCGACATATAAGGAAAATGCTTGTGTTTTGGTTTTCATTTCAAAATTCAACTATTGGATAATTCAAATTCTGATATTCCACCCTATAATACATCACTAGAAGAAAGAAATTGATATTCTATTAAAAATAGTATCTGCAAATCAGTGGCCTTAATCCTAGAATAGATTTAGGTAGGTGTTGTTAATCCTGTGATAGATTTAGAAAGAGTCAGTTCAATTTAATAAAGCTCAGATCACTGCAGATCTACAGAATATGTTTAGAAGTTTTAGCTTTCCTTTTCTATAGATGAATTTAGCATGATTTGTTCCAGAAAAAGCTACAAAAAGGCACATAGACTAAGCAAGTTTTCAATTCGGTGGAAGTCATCAATAGATTTACTGGAATTATTTCTGTCTTCTACTCTTCATCTTTGCAATAGATCTGAGGTGCATCAAGTTCTCTTGTTGACATGGTATCATAGCTGGTTTTGCACCAAAGAAAGTTAGAAGGCTGGGCTGAAAATCTGAAGTGCTGCAATATTTTCAACAGTGTTTATTCCTGGGAGGGCAGAGTCAGATGTTAGAAATGGCAGTAATAATGGATGAGCAAAGTATGGTGGAGCCGTTTGATAGTGAGAACTTCCACCTATGGAAGTTGAATATTCACATACTGCTTTTGCAAACAGACCTGCGAAAGAAGGTGAATGGATCAAAACTATAACCTCTTAATGGAGAGGCAGTGGCCAAGTGGGACCAGAGACATGGCAAAGCTTTGGCCACTATCCTGCTCAACCTTAAGGATTCACAATTGCTGCATGTGAGCAATGCAAAGGCCTTGAAGGAGGCTTAGGATACCTTGTGTGAATTGTTCAAAACTTAGAACATGACAACTGTTGAGAATGGTATAGTCTTCACATGTGGCTATAGCAAACCCATATTATATCATTAACATATGTAGCTAAGGCCAACTTATGTTCATTTATTGCAATCTTCCACCAAGTTTTTGGGATGGGAGAATGCAGGAGCGGGGAGACGCAAATGGGGGACGTGTGGGAACACCCCCAAATTTTAGGGAAATTCAGGGGGTATGGGGGGGACGTCGGGGTCCATAGCATAGGGGTCCCCGTCTCTAAAATTATAAAAATAAAAATAATAATGATAAAATCGCAACAATGACAATTCATCCCATGCAAATTCATCATTGTGCAATCCAGTGCAAACGCTATAATCCTGCCAATCCTAAGAAAATCCTGAAAACTGTTAAGTCTGCTGAATTCTGAATGGGATATGAAATTCTACTTTCTCCATATGAAGTCCGATGAGGTTGGAACCATTCTCAAACATCCTGAAACAATTAATGGTAATGTTAAAAATTTAAGTAAAATGATAGAAAAGGAAAATAAAGGAGAATGTCACTTTTACTTACCATTAATTACCAAGGCCACAAACTCCTCAAAACTCTATCCCCTGTCTTTGTTCTTCCTTAAAGGGTTGTTAGACAAAAAATCAGGGGGGAGGGGTGCTTGGGCATTCCCCTTTTGGGAGGGGGGGGTGCCCAAATGCCCCCCTTTTGGGGGAATGCACCCCCCACATTGATGAAACTTTTCCCCATGCGTTTCCCCGAGTTTCACCAAAAGGGACACGTGGGGAAACGTTTCCCCGGGCGCCGCCCCACCCCCAAAGCGTGAGAAACGTGGGGGCCGTGCCCCCCACCTTGGTGGACGCTTCCCCATGGAATATTGATTTATTGTATTTAGGATTAAGGCCGACCTAGTCAATCTTTTGTGGACCCATAACACGAGGGTACCCTACTTCTTGAGATGTGTATAAATAAATCATCATCATGAGCTATTGCTCTCTCTAAAAGTATTTAAGCCTATGGCCACCATATACTATTGCGCTCGCTTGTTGTCTTGGTGTGATCTCTGCGCTTGGTTATCTCTCTATAGCACTCTTATGGTATCTTACTCTAATGCACCTATGGTTCAGCTCTAGTACACTTGCTCACTCTTTATCGTGTGTTGTTTTCTCCTTTTCACTGCAGGTTCTAGGGTTTGTTGGTGGTTCCATTCAATCCTTGCTTTCTCTTGTGATCTCAACATGGTGTCAGGGTGGATGCGAACCTCCTTCTACTCATTTCACTGCTGGTTAGGGGTTTTTCTTGGTTGTTTCTGCTAGTATTTTTTGAGTTCCATACCTTGCATGTGGAAGAAGCCCTAACTTGAGTAGTATTAGGGCCACTTTATATAGTGTTATTATCCTTTGGAGAAGGGCGCCTCATTTATGGCTGTTTTTTAGCCTATTTTAAGCTTTTTGGAGACCTTTTGCACGGGATTGAAGTTCCCAGCATTAAGGTTTCCTTGGACTGATTCAGGGATTTCGGCTGATTGGAAATCTCATCTCTTAGTGGAGTATTCCAAGGACCAATTTGCCTGTGAGTTGATGGATCGCAGTGTGCAAGATGACAGGTACAAAGTGGTGGATGACTTCATCTACTACAAAGACCGCATATACTTAGTTCTGGAATCTACACTAAAGGAGAAAATTATGAGGGCTATGCATGATACACCCTTGGCAGGGCATCAGGGGTACTTCAAAACTTACAAGCAGACCAAAGAGAGGTTCACTTGGAAGGGCCTCAAAGATGATGTATTGAGGCATGTGAGAGAGTGTGACTTGTCAGTAGAACAAGTCCGAGCAATGTAGCATCCCGCTCTTGCGCGCATTGAACGAACTTATTCTTTGAGGACTCTTACTTGCGAGTGATCCCAGATTATTATACTATTGGCCGTTGATTATTATTACGAGGCATTATGGATGTGATTGTATGTTATTTTGTGTATTTACATAGACAGGTGCTATTGACTGGGTTCTCATGAGTGTGCAGGACTTAGGACCTCGAGGATGCAAAGGCATCAATGAAGACCCTTGGACTCTGTATCAAGTCAAGGAGTGGACTATTGGGGTTTGATTGTTGTTAATATGACATATGCACATCTGATTAGATGTAATGATGATTGATTTTATTTCTGACATGATTCGTTGATGATGCAGGCTGATGATAGCTTGTCGACCAGACTCACATGTGGAGTAGAGGGGTCACGCACGACAACCAGAGACTTCGAGGGAGAGGTGTGGACAGCAACCCTGTCGCAGCCTGCTAGCACTCCCGTCGTGGCTCAAACTGTAGGTTAACGATTACCTAGTTCGAGAAGATCCACGATGCCGTGAGGGCAGACTGCGACAGTCGCTCACGATGATTCTAAGGGGCGCGCAATAAGGCAGGGGCCTTATTCCTTAGAGGCCCTTAGTCTCCCACAAGATCACCTAGCGAACTATTGACTTCAGGGGTTTTGATGTCTACCAAGTCAGTCAAGAGGCGAGTGGTACCCTTGGAGCACGTAGTCCATCCTGAAGGGCACGTCGCGCAAGGAAAATGGAAAGAGGCGAGTGGCACCCTTGGAGCATGTAGTGAGTCCTGAAGGGCGCGTCGCGCAAGAAAAACGGAAAGAGGCGAGTGGTACCCTTGGAGCACGTAATGCATCCTGAAGGGCACGTCGCACAAGGGAAACAGAATGAGGCGAGTGGCACCCTTGGAGCACCTAGTGCATCCTGAAGGGCACGTCGCGTTGTTAACTAATAAGTGAATAAACCTAGATGGCCTAAGAACGAATAATGTGATAAGAAAGATTTAAAAAACAATTTCCCTAATAAAATGTCGCCCAGCCTCAAAAGTTAAAATCTAGGTCTAAGTGATACTTGTGGTAAAAAGAAAATAATAATAATAATCATTAAACATGTGACGAAAAGGGGGTAAGAAATTCAATTAAATTATTAAAATCAAATTATATTGACGGATTAAAATTTTAAAAGGGAATTGATTTTTTTTCTACATATGCTAATTAAAATTTATTAATTAAAAGGGAAGAGGGGTAAAAGGTAATTTTCTACGCTTGCTAATTTGAAGTTTAGATAAAAAGGGAAAAGAGGGAAACTTAAAAAGAATTGGGAAACTAAGGGAAAAAGGGGGAAACATAAGGAAAAAGCAGAATGACTAACTTAGTAAGGAATCTTGCCTTTAAGAACCTTCTAAATTGAACTCAACTAGGAATTTAGTAAGGGCGTAAGTCATTAAAATGTGTAAGGGAATATGGGGACACCTAGGAGCGATTCTAGGAATGCTTTTAGGTGGGTGAGGGAAATAGGAGTAAATAATTAATTAATGAAAATAATTTCTGGTGCAACTAAGGGGATGGGTGGCATGTGTACGGGGGAGGATTTTTCTGAATTAATTCATCGAAAATTACATTAAATGGGAATTTGGGAAAGAAATCACTTAGAAACTCTATATAAAGGATGGAGGAGGAGTATGGATCTCTTCTTTTATGCGTAACGTTACGTTGCAGAATTTTTGACTTGACTGACTTATCTTGTGTGTAATGTTCCCAATCCAATTTTTTTTGCTTGGAAACACTAACTAACCACTGAATTGATTGTTAATTGTTGTGTATGCAGGTTGGCCATGCACATTTCGGCCTTAGGGTTTATTCAGTTATTCAGCCACAGTTTATACAAGAATCATTGCAACATATGAAGATCTTCAACAATACACAAGATAGGAACCACAAACAAGATCTGAACTTTATTATAAGAAAGCAAGCACCTGATACAAATAGAGAAGCAGATCTAGAATAGCTTCAGATGGCTTCAAGACAATAATAAGAGCTGCATACAAAATGCTCCCGGAGATACAAATCAAGCCTCCCAAAGGCTGCAAGAGAAGATGAACGCTCCACTACAAAACTAGGGTTTAGCCTAACCGTCAAGCTGTTGGTACGGCCTGTTGAAGACAATGGAGACCAAGGGCTCGTCCCTCCTGACGATGAAGACCTCCAAATGCTGCTAAACTCCTCCCAATGATAGATCAGGTCAATGATAGCCTCCTCCTAAAGTATGGATCCCAAACACTGAAGCTTCTTCCTCAAGCTGCAGATACCCTAAACTGGTACGGCCCTCCTGAAACCCTGAATATGGCCAATAATTCGGCCTAGCTGAATAAGGGCTCTGAATCCCTTGAAACTCTCTAGGATGATAGATCGGGTAGTTACAAACCCCTGAGAGAAGTTTCAAGGTTAGATCTGGCCTATGGCCTCCTAGATCTGAAAAACATTGAATCACCAAATCGTCCTCTATCTCCCAAAACCGTCCCAACCTACAGAATATTATAGGGACATGATAACTCCTCAAAGAAGCCTCCAAACTGATGAGCAAGAGCCTGCAAGCAAAACCCTAATGCTCAAATCTCCCAAAGCTTCTTCAATTGGCTAGATCAAACTTCTCTTCAACAACTGGTGCGCCCCTGCTGGAAAACCCTAACTGGTACGGTCCTGCTGATCTTCCTGAATAGATGAAGGATGTAGAATGGTGTGGGTGGAGTATTTCATCCCCGAGACCAAGCTTGGAACAAGTGAGTGGGATCTTTCACCACTGAGTTGTTCTCTAGGGTTTGTAATATCAAAACCCTCAAAACTGTATGCTCAAGAGCATCAACAAGCAATTACCAAATATCCAAGATGATTTGAGAGGTGCGCCCTAGCCTTCTCTTTATACTTTTTTCTGTTTCCCTGTTGAGTTAAGTTAACCCCGAGGGTTAACTCCTAACTCAACCTCCAACGCTTTTATTTCTTCATTGAGTTACCTTTTCACTAAGTCAACTTAAAAATATAACATTAGTTTGGTTGACTTTTCCCCTCTATGTGAGACTATGGTCTAGTGGGGATGCTTAGACCACTAAGTCTTCCCAAACCTCTTCATCAAGAGGTGGGGGACATTACAGTCTCCCCTGCTAGAAATTGCTTGTCCTCAAGCAATTCCAAACCTGTCTCATGTACCACCTGTTCATTCTCCCACGTGGCATCCTCAATGGGTAGATCCTTCCATCTGATCAGGTATTCTTTGATGCTTCTCTTCCTGAGCCTCTTCTCCCGAACTTCCAGTATCTCCTCCGGAATCAAAACAAGTTGCCCCTCTTCGTCCAAGGGAGGCAGCACCTCAATGGGTGTGATGTGTTGGTCGATGGCCCTCTTCAGGCAGGACACATGGAAGACATTATGTATCATGTTGCCCTATGGAAGCTCCAGCTCATAGGCTACGGCCCCTACCTTCCTGTTGATCCTGTAGGGTCCAAAGAAACGTGGTTGTAGCTTCTCTACTCCGCTTCCTTTTATAGAAGCCTGCCTGTATGGTTGGAGCCTTAGATAGACTAAGTCACCAACCTCAAAGGTACGCTCAACCCTGTGTTTATCTGCTTGGACCTTCTACTGGTTTTGTGCTCTCTGTAAATGATCCTTCAGCTCTCTGAGGATGTCCTGACTCTGTTGTACCCAATCATGTACCATTGCAGCCCTGCTGTCACCAAAATCTATTTCCACGAAAGAGAGTGGATCATAGTTGTATAATGCCCTGAATGGTGTCATGCCTATGGACATGTGATGGGTGGTGTTGTAGCAGTATTCTCCCAAGTGTAACCATCTGACCCACGCTTTATGTTGTCCTGCCACATAATTCCTAAGATAGACTTCCACCCATTTGTTGACTATCTCGGTCTGTCCATCCGTCTGAGGATGATAGCTGGTACTAGGTGTCAAGGCCGTACCAACTAGTCCGAACAACTCCTGCCAGAATGTACTCATGAATCTGCTATCTCTGTCACTGACAATGGTTTTTG
>SNQJ01S0049495.1:25944-42951 GCA_010110895.2 Picea sitchensis | reverse complement strand
AGGGTTTCCCAGGATAAATGTTGTGTCTCTTGTGAATGTGTATTTCTCAGTGATCTTGTTCTTATGATGCTCTTATCTATTGAAATGCAAAGAACTATAATAATGGCATAAACATTAACAGGTTGATCTTCATTGTGGAGGCTGAGTTTGGTCTGTAAGGGTCAAGCTTGTTTGAGGAGACGAGTTCTTTAAGTGTTGGGCATGTTCTTTTCTTTGGGCCGAGTTTTTCCTTCAGTGGGTCGAGTTCTGAGTTTGGAGGCCAATTTCTCCAAGGGAAAAAAACATGGGTTCTTCTTGCTTGGCCATCTCTTGAAAGTTGGGTGCATATCTGGACTAGGAGGTTGAGTTTTCACTTTCATAAGCAAAGATTTACAAAGGGCCTGAGTTTACTTGTAAACAAGCCGCTACTCTTTAAGAGGAAGTTCATATCTTTGTTGGGATCGACTTACTCTTTCCCAAACCGAGTTTTGGAAAGTAAGGGGCGATTTCTCCCTATGGGTTGACTTCATTAACAGCAGCAACAGTGCCATTAAAAGAAATCTCTGGATAGTACTATTCTTCTAGCAAATGAAGATTGTTACCTGAAGTATATCAAGCACATTTGTGAGTTATCTCTATGTATTATGGTTCATTTATGTGTTGAAAATGAAATAAATATTTTTGTTGTGTTTCTTGAGTATATCAGTTGTGTGTGTGTGTTGTGGATTTTCATTTACTTATTGTGTACATCCTTGTTGTATTAAAGGAGTTAATTTGGCATATTTAAACCACTTGAATGCACTCATCACACTTTAGAAAACTAAACAAATACCACAACGGTGAGTTTGGGGGTTCTAGCAGTCGAAAAACACTTATAGCCTAAGTGTTTGACGACAGTCAACACACAGAAAACTTACATAATTGCTACAGTAGTGAGAAAAACCATAACAGCAGTACATAGGTACATTACACTAGCCCATGGTACCACCACTCATGAGCTTCTCCATCCAAGTGTAGAGTGGCAAATTTAATCGCCTTTGTCTATGTCATCGAGTTAAGCTAGAAGTAAGTGTCCAACTTATGTACCCATGCTCGAGTTGTGCACCTGGCAGATCCGTTAAAAGGTGGGATAGTCATCTTCCCCAATTTGTGCAGAAGATCAAAGTTTTGTTGGCTCTGTGTTGTCCTCGGTTTGTTTCTGAGCCTAGTGTTGCAGTAGTCGGTGTAAGACATGGTTGCCTGGATCTCCTCCCCTAGGGCTTGAGACTCTCTTAAGTAGGTGGTGTATTCATCCACCTAATCATGTTGTCCCTGTGCTCTTGTAGGCTGCTCATCAAGGAACAGTGGCAATAATGGCCCGGGTGTCCTCCGACTCCCTGTTTGTCGGGCACTCAATGCGGGAATATGGGTATTTCTACCCTCTACCTAAGTTCTACCTCCTCCTTGGTTTCCTTCTGCATTTGGCTCGGTCTGTCCGCTTTGTCCCACTAGCTGCATGAGTACCTCAAGGGTCTGTTGTTGGTTCTTCATCACCTCTACCTGTCTCTGAGTTTCTTTTGCTTGTATCTGGTTTGCCTCCTCTTGGCTCCTGATCATGTGCCTCGGTAGCTTGATCACAAGATCTTCTATATGGTCTTGGTTGTCTCCCATGTTTCCTTCATGTTCTGACTCTGGTTAGTTTACTTCTAATCCTTCTTCCTCTGGTATTCCCGGTAAAGGTTGTCCTCCACACCCCCGTCTTCTAGGCATTAATGCATTCATGAGCTAGCAAGAACACCAACTCTGATACCACTATAATATCCCCAATAGAGCTAGGCTAGGATATTATGTTTATCTGAGCGAGTTATGATATTTTGAATGTGTTTCAATGCTTATCATATGTTGGTTGACAACTTTTAACAAGTAATTTGCAAGTATTCCATAATAGATATTTTGTCAAACATGTTGCATACATTCCATGTACTTATTAGATAGAAGAGACAATGTGGGCATTTTTGTTGTTAATGAAGACTCCAATAGCAAATACAATATCTAGTGGTTGTTATGCAGCTGCAATGTATCAACTAAACACACAAACACAATCTAAAACCTAAGAATAATGCCTTGTCTCCTCAAAATTGTTGTCACGTCATTCCAAGACCCTCCAAATCTTCCCGCTGCCTCCTCCAAACTCTCAACCCAGTTGATATGGTACTTGGCTTCCTTTCAAACCGCACTGCTCGATCCCTCCTAAAGCTCATGGCTTTCTTCGTCTACCTCGCGGACTATAGAAAGACCCCCACGGTCTTCCTTATCTCTCGTTGCCTGCAAAAAAGAGGATTTGGATCCCTCCCCCGCAGACTTGGCTAACCTCACACTGCTACAAAGTGAGGGATCGAACCCTCAAAATAATCCCCAACAGCCCCTCCAACTGTTTATCCAGCCTTCACGACCTCTTCAAATATTCTCGAACGTCTAAGGAGATAAATCGGCCCCCAAAAGGAACCCACAAACCCCTCCACTCCATCCTTGTGCCACGTACCAGTTAAAAAGGACAAATCAGCCCTCCAGCAAGACTATGAACTCTCTTGGAAGCACGGATCTATCCCACCAGGGTAAATCGGCCTCTAAAGAAGCTCACGACCCACCAATCAAAGTGCTGCACCAAAATACTGAAGATAGCCAGCAATAAGATGAACTCCAATGGGTAAACCCCGAGTGGATTTCCCCCTATGTCTAGCTAGGGTGGATATTTCACCACCAAAACCAAATGAGTAATGGAAGGATTTTATTAAAACCCTAACGAAAACTTGGCTCTTCAAGAGCGCTCAAACAAGAGATCATATCATAATGTTAAAGTGAAGAGCTACCCCTCTTTTTATTCTTCCTTTGAGCCTTCTAGATCTTTCTCCTTTTGACCAAATCAAACCTTACCCTTATTTCTCCTTTAATTTTCACTTAACCATTAAAAATTACTTTTTAATGTTTAATTAATTAATAATTTATCTTTTTATTTAATGTCACTTTAGAAACATGACACTAACCCAGTGACACTAAATAAATCCACATGACTCCCTTTTTCCACTGACTATAGCCTACGGGAGTTGTATAGGCTACTAAGTCATCCTTCGTCATGATCAATTGGAAGGGGACATTACAGATTTTTCTTTTTTAAGCAGTTGATCCAGAGATTTATGGTAGTGGCATATCCCTAAAGGCTTCAAAACTAGAGTTTCCAGGTTTGATTTTTTCAGCAGCTGATCCAGAGATCTTTGGCTAGTGGCATTTCCCTAAGGGTTACAGAACTAGGGTTTCCAAATCTCTTTTCTTTTTAGTAGTTGTTCTAGAGATTTTTGCCTAGTGACATTTTCCCCTAGTGCTACAGAACTAGCGTTTCCAAATCCGATTTTTTCAGCAGCTGATTTTGAGATTTTTGGCTAGTGGCATTGCCATAAGGGCTGCAAAACTAGGGTTTGCAGATCATCTCTTATTTTGGGTTTAGAAACCATTTTTCAAACGCAACACCATCTTTCATGTTCATTTTGCAGCAAATTTTTTTCTCTGTGGGACTGAACTCTTCAACTAAGGCTTGCGCTATCCTAGTGCAAATTTAATACACTGCAGATATTTTTGAAGAAGTCGGTACTATTTCTTCCATCTTTGGGTCTAATCAAGATAACTTTTGCAGAATTATTTGCACAATTGTTGAACATAATGGACTCAAAGTGGATGTTTTCCCAATTACATGAGGTTACTTACGATAATTGGGTTGATCAGATAAAGAAGAAACTTTATGCATTTTTTGTCTTAACAAGAAACATGCCTCCAAGTCTTGCATGGTTTGTCTTCAGATAATTGAAGAACTTACAAGAGTAACAATTTGCAACGGGTATGTTTTAGATGGTACTAAATTTCTTTGGAGCAAAAGTTTGTGGATGTATATGGACTCTCAAGAAGCCCCTTCATCCTGATATTCAAGATATGGCCTTATTAGTCTCACATTTCAGAATTTTTCGATCAAGCCTATATTCCGATATATTGTCTATATAATCCTTCTAATACAAATGTTATCTTTGATGGAGTTTCTATAGATAATTCTTCCATGGTTGAGTCTTAGCCTATTACAGTGTATCTCTTCATTCTGCGTTATGATGTTGATCTTTTTTTGATGTACTACATTCCACTGCTTTAGTCTCAGGGATAGCTAGTGCCTCTCTTTATACCTTCAGTTGACCAGCTAGTGGATCTTTTTTCTATACCTCTGCTAAAGGCCACCTTTACTAGCTTGTAGAACCGTGTTGGTGTGGGAGATATGGAGTTTAGGGGAGATTATATCTTTACTATATAACCCACATTCAACGTTAAGGGGGGAATTTGTGATGTAATGCCTTCTCTCCAAGGCCTCCTATTCAGATTATTCAGATTAGGGGGATGTTGTGAATAGGGCCAACCCTATTTTGAGTTGGGTATTTATAAACCCACTCACTTTTGTATTTTAGTCAAAGCCAACTTATATTCGAGTTGGGCATCCATACACCCACTCTTAAATGTAAATGGGTGAGCTATATTCAAGATGGGTATCCATAAACCTACTCTTAGCCATATTCAAGTTGGGTATCCATGGATCCACTCTCAACATTCAAGCTCTCTTAGTTGTATTCAAGTTGGGTATTCATAAACCCACTCACTTTTGTATATCATCCAGGGTCCACTCTATTGAGTTGGGTATCCATAAACCCACTTACCGCATTTCATCATTATTCCTTGCGCCCCATGTTCAACTTAGGGGGGATGTTCAAAACGATGTAATCTTCACATGTGGCTACAGAGAACCCATACTATATCATAAATATTTGTGGCTAAGGCCAACTTACGTTCATTTATTGTAATACTAAGTTATGGTTAAGGCCAACCTAGTCAATCTTATGTGAGCCCATAACCCCTCTTGGGTGAAATATCCCTGATCCGGTTGATCAAGATATTTGCTACTGTCTCACTGCTCCAGCGTGCAGATCTGATACACTGGGGGTTTTTGGGTGCGTTTTAGTGGTTGATGAAGATGTTCTTCGTTTATTGTGTTTGCATGTCAGTTATTATGGTTGCATGTAGGTTATTATAGTTGCATGTTGCATAATAAAGGTTTTACAATCATAAAATGACGCATGCAATAGCATAGAATGTCGACTGCTCAATGCTACTGAATAATAACTGATTTGCATGCATGGGAATACAAATGTCGCCTCTTGATAGAACTAAATGAATTCGGATCTCGTGGATCATCATTGGAATACAAATCAAATAACAAGAAATACCCGTGACCATAAGAGAGCAAGGTCTACTTTGCATACGAGGATAAATTATTCAAAATAGGCGACCAGGATGAACACGGTGACCTTCTCCAGTAATTTGGAAGCTTCGATCTCAAAACTCCCGTCGGAATGATCCAAAGCTACACTCCAATCAATGCATACAGGCTGTACACTTACTTGGAAATAATATGGGAACCCGAGCGGACCTCGGCACTAAGGCCGGAACCCTTGTGGGGTTTCGCCCCTCACTTGGAGCCTTGAATCGCTAATGGATTCAAGGTAGAGATCTGTGGTTATGTATCAAAGCGATGCGTCTAGATCCCGTAATGAAATGGGTTTAGAAGGGTTTAGCGGATCGATAGGAACCCCACGCATCACGAAAGGCCAAATATGCATCCGGGATGACTGCGCCCTATGATTTGTATGGAATTAGCTCATGAGATTACATGAATGCAGTGAACAGCTCAATGGAAGCCATTAGATCTCCAGATTGAATGAATGCAATCTGGGACACGGTCTCGAGTCTGAATCTCCCTAATTAGCTTACGCCCTCACACTGAATACTCACAGGAAGTAATGCGATGAAATACACGGATGGTATCTCCGATGAACTAGGTGTCTCTCATTTTGAGGAAACTTCGATCAAGGGTGGTGGTTTTCCTCAATCCACCAAGGCAATAAAATTGACTCTCCCTCCTCCCTCACAGACTACTCAACATCAAATCTTAATCTCATGCATAATGATTAGGGTCAAATTCCTCTCTTTATATCCTTCCACCTAATTCTTCATTGACATCAATTAACCTAGGCGCATTTCCTCCTAAATTTATTTGTCCAATTAAATTACTTATCACCTTTTTCATTCTAATTCTACGTTGACTTGGGCTTAAGTGAGTTTTCCTGGTATTTGGGCAATTTATCGTTTAGCCTTAATTCCTCCCTTATTTCTCCATCGGTTCCTTGTTTATGCTGACTATATCTGAGACATATAGACTACTAAGTCACTCCTGTTTATGCCTGACTATAGTCTACGGGAACATATAGACTACTAAGTCACTCCCTGCTGGCCTAATCTTGGGGATGGGACATCACATTGGGGAGGGTGCTCTACTTTTTGAGATGTGTATAAACACACACTCAAGTATCATTTATAAATCATCATCATGAGCTATTGCTCTCTCTAAAAGTGTTTAAGCCTACAGTGTACACCCTCTTGTTGTCTTGGTGTGATCCTTGTGTTTGGTTATCTCTCTATAGCACTCCTATGGTCTCTTACTCTAGGGAACCTATGATTCAGCTCTAGTACACTTGTTCATTCTTTATCAAGTGTTGTTTTCTCCTTTTTATTGCATGTTTTACGGTTTGTTGGAGGTTCCATTCAATCCTTTCTTTCTCTTGTGAATGGAGAGAAAGGGGGAAATGGGAGAGAAGTTAGGGAGAGAAAATAGTGATTTTGATGGGTGAGAGAATTAAGGATGGAGAGAAAAAGGTAGGTGCCCCTCCTCTCTTCATGACTCATCCATCCACATGGATGCCAAATCATCAAAGGGCTCCACCAAACTGCCATGTCATTTTCTGGAGACTGCCATGTGCCACCCCTGCTAAAAATAGACACTACCAAAAGTAGACATGCCCAAAATAGTAGTTTCCCTAAAATTTCGGAAATACCAAAAATGTGTCTGGGACCACCAAGAGACCACTGCCAAAAATAGCATGTCTAAAAATAGACACTGCTAAAAATAGAAAGTCCTCGGAAATCAATCGTTATATACTCATCAAATTCATTTTTTTACAAGGAATCCGGAAATATAATCAGAATCACCATCTGAACCCCTGATCTACAACTGCAAAAAATAGATAGTACTCGCAAGACCTCGCGGAAAGGGTTCACTGGCCTCATAATGCGACCAGGAATAAGACTGTATGCTCGGAAATGTCATGCGAGTCTCCGGACACTGTCTCCTAAAAAACAGGAAGTTCCTAAAAAATAGGGAACTCCTAAAAAATAAGGACTGGCTAAAAGCAACAAATCTCTCTCTCTAAACCATGAAGAACTAAGTTGACTCTGTCACTGAAGCAAAACCACTACATAACCAATCTTTGTACCTGCCCCCGACGGGAAACAACCTTGGCCTGATCAAATGTTGTCTCGAAAGAAAAGTCTGAATGCCAGTAGATGAAGATAATACCGACTCCTAACCCCAAGGATTTCCAAGTGTGAAAATCCAAGGGCTAACAATGGCAACTCAAGGGGATGGAATCCCCCGGTGGAATGTCGAGAACCTGTGTAATCTCTGAATCTGTAACTGACAAGGTTCTCGATGATGAAGAAATGCCTGTATATAAGGATGTATGACCCCCAAAGATAACATGTGATACCAGAATGCTTGTCCAAAGGGCATATGGAGTCAAATACATACATGGCCCCCCTCTGTTGATCTATTGAAAACCGGAGGTCTCATCCAAGTCTCCTACTCGCGACCATCAAATCTGTACACCCTTCCCAGTGGAAAATGAGTCAAAGTGGACACCTAGGAAAAGGTTGCCTAGTGAAATGCCCATAGTGTAAACACCTGCTAGGCACGAAGGTACCCACCAATGATGCTAATGGGCCCTAAGGTACGAGTACAACCTATAAATGTGAAAAAAGTGTTGATGTCAAACACTGACAAGGGTCACCCAATCAAGGCCCAATGATGCTCAACCTTGTCAGGTGCGAGATGGTTTCCAATGAAGCTAACGGCCATCAAGGTACTCTACTTCTGGACCACTCCCAGATAATGTGTCGTAGTCGATGGGAGGTGATCCGCAAGGAGAAGAGGCAATGATGAATTCCTCTCCCCTTGCGCGAACTAAGAAAGGAAAGATCAAGATCAACAAAGGCACCATATCCCTAATGTTGAATGAGGGGGACCACTAACTCAAGACGATAAAAAAAATAAGGAAAACGAAGAGATAGACATCAAATTTATTCAAGACACCCCTATGTCCCTTCTTTTATACCCCACCTACAAGACTCAATGTTTCGGAATGTAGACAAAACGACTCTCATCCAGACTTACTCTAAATGCAAGTTGCAGAAAACCAAGAAGACTTATGACATGACATTCATATTTTATGACCCAAATAGAACGAGGACAGCAACTTATTAAAACAGAAAAATCAGCCTTATGCAAGGTGCTTATTTATGCAAGGAAGAATGACCAAAGCTGATTAGAAATGGAAAAAATCAGCGACCCTCTATCTATGATTAGAAGACAAACAACATGCATGCAAAATCTGCAAAAACAATAGACTCAGATTGCTGTTCAAAAACACAAAAAACAGCAAAAGGGAAATCTGAAAATGACGCAATCATCGAAGGAAAACTGAACCCCAAACCAACAAAAAATGCCTCAAAATTTCTCTTTTTTATTTTTTTTATTCTCGAGGACTTGAAGAATATTATTCTGGAAGTTTGTCCAAGCTGCCATGATCAACATACTCAGATGACCAATGTAACCATGCAGCCAGGTGATCAGTTAGACGGGAAAGGTCAACATAGTCAACCCTCCAGTGCAACCAATCGTGCAGTCTCCTAAGACGGACACATGCATTATTATGCTTGTTGCTTAAGAAATCAATGAAGCATGTCGATTCAAACTTGGAAAAGGGTACATCCAAAATATTGAGCATGAAGGTATGAGAGCCAAGACTCTCAAAATCTGACCACTGAAAAACCTCCATCATCCTTAGCTCTACTAGATCATGATAAATCTTGATATCTGAGCAATGATTAGGCAGAGGATCCCCTTGAAGAACAAACTTCGATTGCAGTCTCATGGGCAGATTCTGAGAAGGATCATCTTCTGGTTGAACCAAAGGTTGATCCCCTTGCTACAATGGCTTATGATGAAACTGCTCCTGAACCACTTCTGGAATATGCAATGACGAAGTCTCCTGATTTAATTCTGTATGGTTGACTCGTTGCTCCTTCTCTTGAATTTGATCATTATCATCGAAAGGAATCACCAAACCCTCTTGTAAATTCAACTCTTCAACCTCATCCTCATGGAGCTCTATATATGACTCAAGCTCTGCAAGTACTGGTTCCTACTCACCCAAGCATGAGTCATCGTCATTCTTTTCATCTTCTATAGCAAGAGGTTCCTGCGAACTTCAGGCAGCCGTAAGGAATTCTTCAACTTCTTGAGCAACCAAGAAAGCTTGCCCTAAATCTGTTGGTTTCTGACTCCAGAAAAGATCACGAAACTCCGGATCAAAAGAAAACGAATAATTCACCATGACGTTTCTTGGTCAGTATGCGGGGGGGATCTTATTTTTTGCATTGATAAACCTGACATAGAATTCAGGAAAAGTTTCATCTTTCCCCCTTTTAATGTGACTGTAATCCCAAAGAAGACCATTCAGCCACTGAAAATATTCAACATCCATGATTTATCATGATCTCTTTGCAATGGAGTCGCCCATGGACATTGTTTTGTGGTAATCCACCCTTGTGTTGGATCGAATCTGGGTGATTTTCTTTGAGTTCCCCAGTGGAGCCAACCTATATCAAGTGGAGTCGCCAAGTGAGTTTGAAAATAAAAATAAAATGATTAATTGTTCACCAATGTCGTTAGATAGTCAAGGATTGACGACAAATCCTCGGCAATGGCGCCAATTTGTTAACGCAGTTTTCTGCACTTATGAATAGATCTGAAAATGAATAAAAATGTGTTGTTTGCATCCAAAATCAGTCTAATATGACTTATAATATGGCACAGAAAAAGAGGCTAATTGTAGGAAATCTACCCCTAGAATGTCACTAACAAATTCCTCTCCTTTTGGGTTGGTGCCCCTCCTCTCCTCATGACTCATCCATCCACATGGACACCAAATCATCAAAGGGCTTCACCAAACTGCCATGTCATTTTTTGGAGACAATCAGGTGTCACCCTTGCTAAAAATAGACACTACCAAAAATAGACATGCCCAAAATAGCAGTTTCCCTAAAATTTAGGAAATACCAAAAATGTGTCTGGGACCACCAAGAGACCACTGCCAAAAATAGGCACTGCTAAAAATAGAAATTCCTCGGAAATCAATGGTAATATACTCATCGGATTCAATTTTTTACAAGGAATCCAGAAATACAATCAGAATCACCATCTGAACTCCTGATCTCCAACTGCTAAAAATAGAAAGTACTTGTGAGACCTCCCGGAAAGGGTTCACTGGCCTCAAAATGCGACCAAGAACAAGACTGTATGCTCGGAAATGTCATGTGAGTCTCCAGACATTGTCTCCTAAAAAATAAGGAACTCCTTAAAAACAAGAAACTGGCTAAAAACAACAAATATCTATCTCTGAACCATGAAGAACTAAGATGACTCTGTCACTAAAGCAAAACCACTACATAACCAATCTTTGTACCTGTCCCCAACAAGAAACAACCTTGGCCTAATCAAATGTTGTCTCTAAAGAAAAGTTTGAATGCCAGTAGATGAAGATAATACTGGCTCCTAACCCCAAGGATTTCCAAGTGTGAAAATCCAGGGGTTAACAATAGGAAATTCTCCCAACTACATATGTCTAATGAGGAATCAATGCCATCTCACATCAACAATTTTAACTCATTGTTGAACCAAATAGTTACAATTGAGTGTCTTCCACATTGGTAAGAGATCTTGGTGCTCTCTCTAGGCACATAATCTAATTTTAAATTCCAACCAGTAACTGAATTACTGCTTGTTAGCACAATTTTTTACCCTCCAATCTAAGTTGATAAGTCTGTTATGACAGTGGTAAAACTTGGCTAATTGAAGGAGATAAGGCCCCAAATTGTCACTGACCAAACCCCTCTCCGTTTGGGCTAGTGCGTGCTAGCCTCAGGGGGGAGTCCCTAGGCACACTGAAGCGTCTTGTTGTTGATCCAAGGTCTGATTTCTGCGTTTAAAAACCCAAAATCAAGCAAGTTGTTCATCTTGGACAGCGTGTAAAAGCGGCCCAAAACGATGAGAAAAAGTGATTATTTTCGCTTGGAGGGAACCTGCAGGGTTAGCACAATAAATATAGAGTGGAAATAGAACAGAAAACTACTCAAGAGACAAATAAAATCACCATGAACAGTTCAGAAAAATCAGATTGCAAAGTTCGCAAAATACCAACAAGAAAAAGGTTAGAATAAAAACACTTAATTTCTTTATTGATAGGCTTGCAAAAGGGTTGGTTGCGCCACAATTGGCAAGTCCACAACCGGTACAATGATCACTTAGCTCAAAGAAGAGTCACTAGACTAAGAGAGAGAGAGGAGAATGAGAAAGAAACACTATGTTGTTGCTGCAATGAACCCCCCAATAACCAATGAAGACCACCATATATAGGAGAGGAGTGTGAATAGAATAGGAGTTAATGCGCATGAGGAAATAAGTGTTAGTGAGTAATGCGCATGGTGAGTTATGAATGAGAATAGTGCATGGTGAGTTAAATAATGGCTAAAATGTATGGAGGATAATTTTAGCTTTCCAACGCATGTTAGATTACTAAATTTGGCCAAGGGATAAGGGAGTTATGAGTTAAAGGGAAATTCGCCCTATTTTTTAGGGATTTCCTAAAATTTAGGAATTTTGCATTTAAAAGCAATTTAGCGAGAATTTTTAGAAACTGATTGCATGGAAAGTGAGAGGAATAGAGTGAGAAAAATTAGCCTTGAGTGGCTAAACTTTCTCCAAAAAATGCCACCTCATCCATGCGTCACTTCATTAGCTTAATTAAGTTCTCATTAAATGCATAATCCTTGGAAAATGCTCCTTTGGTCAACTGATGCCACGTAGGTGTCACATCACCCTGAAACTTTGCCACATGTCGAAATCTGAGCTTGCCACTTGTCACTGTTGGAGATGACGATGACTGCTAAAAATAGAAATTTCCAAAAATAGTCATCCGGTCCCAAAAATTTGAAACTTGTCGAAACTGACCCAAACTCTCCACAAATGCTCAGAATGACTAGGAGACCATCATCATGTGTCTATTGCTAAAAATAGAAAGTCCTCGCATGTCCATGATATTAGACTCATTGGATTCGATTTTCCGCAAGGAATCCAAATCCGCAATCAGAATCGACATGCGAGCCCTGGTGCTTCAACTTGCTAAAAATAGAAATATGTATCAAATCATCTCGGAAAAGGTCCAAAAGACTAAAAAATGTCTCAAGGATCAATAATATGTGCTCAGAATCTGAATCTAGGGCCTGGAGCTCAAACTACTAAAAATAGAAAGTTTTTGCATGTCGCCCGGAAAAGTGCTATCGGGCCTAGAATCATGCAAGGACCATCCCTGTGTGCTTAGAACTGCTCCAAACGGTCAAGAGACCCACTCAAACCATGTCTCCTAAAAAATAGCAACACCTCCTATATGTAGACATCTCTCTCAAATGCATGGGAAACTAAGCTAACTGTAACTCTAAACAAAATAACCCTTTACCAATCATATACCTGCCTCTGATGGGAACCAACCTCTTGCTCAATACAAGTGCTAAACTCTGGGAGAATCTCAGAATGCCAGCGAAAATAGTGCATGCTAGCTCTTAACCCTCAAGATTTTCAAGGGTGAAAATCTAGGGGTTAACACTGCTGCAAGAGGATTGAGAAGGAAAGACAATGGAGTGAAGTCCGAAAGTCCTACTGCCATGTACACTGGGAAGAAAGGTACTCCAAAGAAAGAGACACCAGTTTCTATGAATTGTGAAAGTTTTTCTGCAAAAAAGAAAAGGAAGTACTTTTATGAAGTCCAGTCACTATACAAAGGACTGTAGGAAGATGACAACTGATGTGAAAGCACAAGATAAGAAACCTCAATTAAACACAGCATCAAACAAAGAAGACTCCAAGCTCTTTGCAACAGCATTATCCACCCTTGTCAGTGATGAAAACCTCTGATATATATTGACACAAGAACCTCACGTCATATGACATCGTGACGGGATTTTTTTGTTACATATATGTAACACTTTAATGAGTAGCAGGTTTACTTGGGAGATGACTCCAATCACGAAATATATGGTGAAGGAATGATTTCAGTGGAACTCTCAGATAGTGTCTGCAAGCATATTCATAATGTTTTGCATGTTCTAAGATTAATAAGAAATCTCGTCTATTAGTAAGATTGCAGATTCAGGCCTGAGAATGGAGTTTGATGCAAATATGTGTATGGCATATGCTGAAGACAAACAAGGGAGAGCTAGTAGCAACAGGTTTGTTTGATGGTAGCCTACATACTCCATGATCTCTAGGTGTGAGAGAAAATACTGCTGTTGCAAATTCCAGAAAATTAGCAAGGCTGATTTGTGGCATCAAAGGCTCAAGTGTATCCATATGCACAATCTGAAATTCATGCATAACCAGCAATTGGTTTTGGGTTTGGATATGAACAAAGGATCATATTTTAATCTATGTGAAGCATGTGTGTTTGAGAAGCAACAATGAACACAATTCCAAAGGAGGGAGGCACTCGAGCAAAAGAGCTTTTGGAGCTAGTACCTTCGGACATATGAGGGTTAATGCAGACTGTATCACATGTAGGAGCTAAGTATTTCATAACACTGATCGATGCTTACTCAAGGGGTTTAGATTATTTTAAATGTTTCAAGAATCTTGTGGAGAAGAAAACAAGGAAATGTATAAAGAATATCAGGAGTGACAACAGTGGAGAATATACCTCAAAAGAATTTGAAATTTTTTCTTTGGATGAAGAAATTCAGAGGCAATAGACTTCCCCATGTACCCCAGAACAGAATGGAGTGGCTGAATGTAAAATTTGAACATCAGTCGAGCATGCAAGGAGCATGTTAAATCATGTTGGACCTCCAAAAATGTCTTGGGCTGAAGCAATTTCCACTGCAGCATATCTTGGGAACATTGTTCCAACCAAGGCAGTGATCGGCAAGAGTTGAGAGGAAGTTTGGACTGGGATCAAGACTTCGATAGCCCATCTTCGTGTGTTTGGATGTACAAGTTTGAAATGCACTTTTCTTGGATATGCCTTAGGTGTGAAGAGTTATAAGCTTCATCATCCTATAAAATGATTAGTAATTATCACTGGAGATTTAATCTTTCATAACAATTCAGGTCCATGTGATTAAGTGGAAGATAATCATCATCCTACAGTCATGGAGAAATTTGATTTATTGCAGCCATCTTCTTCAGAATTTCATCAAGATGTTGAAAAAGAAAAAGACATGCAACATGTTGTGGAAGAGCAAGGAACTGATGTCAAAGAGGAAGAGCATATTGTAGAATCTCCAGTTCATCTTCAATGGTCAGTAAGAATTCAAAAGCCTGCACTCATGGTTATAGAAGCTAATCAGTCAATTTATGCTTTGGCAGATTTTATGTCAAAACTAAAAAGCTTGTCAGAAGCTTTAAGCAGTCTTGGAGAAGCAAAGTGAAAAGATGCACTGGATGCAGAGTACACTCATTTATGAACAACAAAACAAAGAGTTTAACCACACTTCCTCTAGGGAGGAAATAGTAGGCTGCAAATGGTCATTTAAGCAGAAGCTCAAGGCAAATGGAAGCATCAATCACTAAAAGGCATGATTGGTGGCAAAGGGCTATTCACAAAAAGCAGGGATTGGCTACCATTGTACATTTTCCTCTGGTTAAACTAACTCTTATTCAAGTTTTGCTCGCTCTTATACAATTGAAGATTTGGAGATTCATCGCATGGATTCTGGAAGGATTTTTAGCTCTAGGGAGTGAAAGTTAAATGTGCAAACTACAGATTTCTTCTGGTATGCATTGTGAAATCCACTTCGACACGTAAACTAGCATAGGTTATGATATGTCTATTATGGGTTACAAGCGAATTATTATGAAACTGTCCCGACGCATTTCCAATGGAGGCCAAAGGTTTGAATCCCTAAACTATAAGAGTAGATTAGAAGACCTCACCTACATTGGACTCCTAAAATACTATTGCTTATCTTCTCTTACCTTAGTGCTTTTAACTTCTCTAAATCAGCATTCTTATCTTCTCCAAAATAATTACTTTTTTTATCTTATTGTTAACATTTTTTTAATTCTATAGAACTATTCTTAAAATTGTTTCGTGTGGGCTGAGCAGAGCTCTGTTGATGGTGCTTGTGCCTGTTTGGATCTCTTTTGCTTAGCGTCAGGCGCTGTGGTTAGTGAGCACAAAATGGACTTTTGGTTGGTAGGGATGGACTCCTCACCTGGTTGAATTCCCACAACTTGGACTTATGTTCGGCCCGGGGTGATTGTGAGGTATCTAGGCATACCATTTGGAGTGGGGCTCTCGTGGGTGGCTATGTGGGATTGGTGTCTTCAGCAGCTTCGGAGTAAGCTTCAAGCATCATAAGGATCTTCCATTTGCTAGGAAGTTGACAGTTGTTGCTTCACACATCTATTATGTATCTTGTTGGTTTCCAAGTAGCGCTTAGTTTTGGTGACAGGAGCATATCTTGAGGTCCTTCTTGTGGTCAAATTATGGTGGGGAAAGGGGTCTTCCTATAGTTCCTTGGAACGTGTGTATTATGCCCGAGGATAAGGGCGCAGCTCAAGTCGATTGATATTGCCATTGAATGAAGCATTCTCACTGCCAAGTGCGTGGTGTCGTGTTTACAGGGGTCTACTCCTTTGCAAGTTTTATTTCGACATTGGTTGATGACAACATAACATGTGGGAAAGGTTAGAGGGGCTTTTGTTTTGAGTGATAGTGTTACCAACATCGGCAGCGGAAAAATATCGCCGAGGGTCCTGTTATCCCCTAGCCTAGGGATAACTAAAGAGATCACGTCTCGAGGCCCACGGGACCTAGACATGGAGTACCGAGAGCTAGACGACTTGAGCATGGCCCCAGAGGGCCCCTCTTTTCTTCAGTGCGGTCCATTTATCACGGGCAGTAGTATCCATCCCACCAGCTTGGTCCTGAAGTAGCGGTGGCTCTTGCTCCATGAGGTAATGAGTCCAGGTATCATGGTATGTATCACTCTGATTTTTGAAGCACTTGAGGGGTAACATGGTACCCTAATAAGTTGGTTTCCCTTTAGGATGGGTTGCTACTGGGTGGGTCTGTGAAAAGTCATCGTCCGTTCCCTCCATACTTACCACTTTCCATCTTTATTCCTTCCATCTCCCCTATCCTTGTTTGGGCATTGAGATTGGCTACGCTAGGAAGGGTTGTACCTTACATTGTGGGAAGAAGGGGCGAAAGGCCTAGAGGGTAAAAGTAGCTGGCAAGAGTTAAAAGCCAATGTTGAAACCTTTGAGATGCTTCGCCCAGGGATCCCCGAGAAAGCAGTGAAGAGCTTCTCAGTAAGAAAAGGGGACCCACAAGATACATAAGCACTCAAGGTACTAGTTGATGGATAGGAGGTCTCGTCACGAGCCGGCCTATTATGACCATGGGCATGTAGCGGTATGACACTACCACCTATCTGGCCATCAAACCAAGGTAGTGGCTTTTGGTGGCATAGCCAAGAGAAAGGGGGTCTCATCACGAGCCAGCCTTCTCATTTCCGTGAAGTGTTTGTGGATAACGTTGTCACCTCTAGTCATCAAGCCAGGACAGTGGCCCTCAGCTTTTCCCTTGAAAGCAAAAGATCAAAAGAAATAAATCTAAAAATAAAAGGCAATGAATTGGCTAGGAAACAATTGCATTCATGACAAGGTGCAACTCGCCTTCTACAAAGGCACCCACAGGTAAGGCTTTATTTCCCTGTTATTACGTGCACCCCATG
>SNQJ01S0049494.1:141956-152311 GCA_010110895.2 Picea sitchensis | reverse complement strand
AGTAACGCATCAATCATCTGTCAATCACATCATAATCAGATATATAAGGTCCAACATCAAAAAGGGTCCAGATCACTTGCGAGCAAGTGTCCTCAAAGAATAAGTGGTCTCAGTGCGCCAGAGCGGGATGTTATGAAATTGGTAAAGGTTGCAACAACCCTTCTCTCATTCTGGTGTCTATATTATCATAGTAACAAAAAATGAAAGTGCAAACATACTGCTCCACATCCTGCTTCATCTACCCCTAGAAGTATCCTCACTCCAACAACACCATCGTTCGTTGTTTTCCTTTGTGGCCACCCCAGGGTGAGTCATGACATTCCTTCACGACTTTACTCCCGAGGTTGGATGACTTAGGAACATAGATTCTCTCCCCAAAGTACAATAGTCCATCACGTCCCAAAAATTTCTACTTTCTCCCCTCCTTCACCTGCTTCATGATGGTTTTCAATGTGTGATCATGCTCTAACCCTTCCTTGATCTATTCATGAAAAATATTCCAAGACGTGAATTTTAATTCCCCCTCATGTAGGAAATTTTTATTCCTCCTCTAACTTACCGAGTTGTAGCTTTCTTCTCAAAGAATCCACGATATTATTTATCCTACTCGACCTATACTCAATTGTCATTAAAAATATTATGAGGAAGTCCTACCACCTTTCCTACTTGCATGACAAATTTGACTACATTGTGAAGTAACTTGTTAAAATGTTGTTTGTCATCCCGATAAATGAATTTCCCAACAAGTAGAATATCCAAGTATGCAAACAATGTACTACCACAGTCCTCTCCTTCTCATGAACATGTTATTTTCATTCACAATATTGGATCTTTCTTCTCTCAAAAGAAATTGGATTTCCCTCTCACATTAAAACTCCTCAAATTACAAAGTCTAATGCATCTATATTCACTTAAAATGATTTCTCAAAGTATTGTAGCTTCAATATGGAACCGATGAAAATTATGCATTTTAGTTCTTCAAACATAAACTTTCTCCTCTCTATCTAGCTCCATGAATTCTCCCTTTTCAACAATTTAGTAAGCGGTGTAGCAATCTTGCAGTATCCTTTTATGAACTTGCGTTAGAACCTGGATAGTCCAAGGAAGACTCTCATGTCGTGAGTTGTTTATGGCTCTCCCCAATATTCAATTTTCATGACCTTCATATGGTCCATACGACTTCATCATTGGACAATCCAATGCCCCAAGAAAGGTATCTCAGTTTTCCATACCTTCATTATTCACTATGATTCCATCCAAATACACCACAATGAACTTGTCCAAAAATGGATGCAACATGCCATTCATCAATCTGGAAAAAGTTGTAGGGGTATTGCATAAGCCAAAAGTAATCACTAAGAACTCATAGCTCCCATACCTCGTCACCATGTCTTTCTTTGCTTCATATGCTACTGTAATTCTAACCTAAGAATACCCATGTCACAATTCAATATTATAAAATACCATGGCCTTGGACAACTTATCAAATCAATTGGAAACTAAAGGCAATACATATAGATTATTCACAGTTTGTTTTTTCAATGCTCAGTATTCCAAACACATCCTCTCCTTTTAAGTGTCGTTCTTATTATAAAATAGAACCAGGTCACCAGATGGGGACCTGGATGGATGAATCAAGACAACATCAATAAAATATATCAATTGTCTCTTCAACTCTTCCAACTCAGGCCCAAGCAATCGATAAGGAGATATCAGTGGTTGCAGCCTACGCTCTAGATCTATATGGTGCTCAATAGTACATTGTGGTGGGAGAACATTCACGAAATCATCTGGAATTTTTTCTACAAAATCACCCAACAAGTGAGTGAGGTCTAGTGTAACGGGCATGCCAACCCCATCCTATTGAAACTATTCTATATTTTTTGTGTAAATATGTGATCCATTTTCTCTCGCTGTCATCTTCATACTCAATGTAGACACAAGTTGCATATTTCCACCATGCATCCTTGTTCTTTTGTGAAAAAACCAACCATTATGTTCACCAAGCATAACCATATTTTATATCCATGGCATGAACAAAAATGTGGTGTAATACTACTAGGACAAACCCCACGATGTAAATAGACACATAGGTTGGTGAGCCAGGATATTTTTTTCCGAAGTGCTACAGTTTCATATGTTTTGTGACCAGAGTCACTTTATGATTATAATACTAGGGAGCCTATATTTTTAATATGTATCATTCATAGTAATAAAAAAATCATCTCTATTGTAAACCAATTAGATGAAAGAGTATGGGCGACTAAGAACTCCACTAGTTTGAAGGGGGATAAGGGTCTACGATGAGGAGCTAAGACAAGGTGGCTTAGGTAAGTGGAAAGTTATTTTAACATTCCCTAAAGTCAAGATATTGAGATATCATAATATAGGTTTCAAGAGTGGGGGAACATATACAATTGGAGCTCATGAAGCTTCATGAAGAAAAGTGTCTAGTTGGGGACATCCAGATATATCATGAGACTTAGTGTTTTTTGGGGGAGGATATCATCTTATTTCATTATTCCACACCATCAGGACTATGGCATATGGCATGATCATATATATCCCATCATTCTATGAATATTACCTTGAAAGAGTGGGTAATATTACCATTGATACCTTACGAACTTACCTTTTTCGTACCTATATGGGGAGATATTAGGGACAATCATTTTTAACAAGAAAATTTGGGTTGTCAGGCCTTTGAGAATCGAAAGAAGAAAGTTTTTAGGCACATCATAGTCTTTCCTATGTTAGAATTGTCGAAGATTAGTCCTGGGTGCCTTGTAAATTCATTGCTTACCATTGATACCTTACGAACTTACCTTTTTCGTACCTATATGGGGAGATATTAGGGACAATCATTTTTAACAAGAAAATTTGGGTTGTCAGGCCTTTGAGAATCGAAAGAAGAAAGTTTTTAGGCACATCATAGTCTTTCCTATGTTAGAATTGTCGAAGATTAGTCCTGGGTGCCTTGTAAATTCATTGCAAAGCTATGATACTTTCTTTATGTCCTATTTTTGAAGCCCTAGAAGGGAAATGGGGTAGAATAAGGACTCTTGATTAGAGAAAGGGAACACTTCCTGGCGTGGGATGAGAATGTAAAAAACAAGAGGATGCAGGTTGGTTGTAGTAGCAGTATCTTATTTTGAGATTGTTTATTGTTGATAGACCTTACTCTGGCCTAATATTCCTTCTCTGGTGGATTTCTAGCCTTAGTTTGTGGGTGACTTGTTGCTGAAAGATTATGAGAAAACACTTTTATGGTTGGGAGGAACGTTTGAGTTCTAGACACATTTGGTAAATTATCATTAAAAATATAAGTATTCTTTTATATGAATTTATGTACTAATTACTGTTTGCATGCTATGCTAAATTATGTATTCTTAAATTTATGAATGTTATGCATGAATTAGTATACGAATTTCATTGCAAATATTATAGGATATGAAGGGAATGTTAAGTATCAAAGATAATACTTAAGTTTTCTTGCAATCATAATGAAATATGTTGTTTCATCAGAACCAAAATAACTAGAATTCAAAGGAATTCAAAGGAGGTAAAAAATGTAGTTGTGTCAGAAGACGAGATCTTGTGTGAAATGGCCAACTTCAGGGTGGGAGATGTTACAGTCTGATATCAGAGCCCTAGGTTCAAACATTGGACCTACATGGTCCAAAGACAAATCTCAAGGTTCCATATTGAGCATGCATGGAATAGCTAGTAGAATGTTGGAGACATAAGTCAAAGAAAATTGAATTTTGCACAATGTTTCAAATATGATTGACGAAATTTCTACCATCAAATTGGGAAAGAAAGCTTGGAAAATTTTGAAATTAGGCAAAATGGAAAAATTTGGGAATTTTTTTTGTATGATGATGTGTGAAAGATGTGGAGACCATGTTTCAACTGACATGGAAGAACAATTATGTGTAATTCCATGTTGGTAGTGATGAAAATTGGCATATGATCTACAACTATGGTTGTGGGGAACCTTCCTATCCTACCAACCCACGATAAAATATTGAAGAAATTGGTTAGGTCCTAAGACATTGCCGAGAATGAAGGGATATTGAGAATTGAATAAGTCTTAGGGATCGATTGTGTGGATAGGTTGATGGAGTTATAAGAATACAAAAAGTATGATATCACACAAAGCCGTGATGCCATGAATATTTTCTAAGAATTGGAATATCATGGAGTTGAAGAAGCATAAGGAAATGAACGTGAACCCGCGATAAAGAGGGAAAATACAAGGAAGAGTGGTGAAAGACTTAATAGATTTGTGGGTAGACTTGGGTGGGAAATAAAGGTGGAAGAATGAGAGGCTTCATTTCATAGACCATAGAAAAATTAACTAGAATAGAGAATGGCTAGTTAACCCACAACAAATTTGTAAAAGGTATTTATGTATGGATGAAGTATTTTAACGACTGAGATTAAATTTAAAGGGATAATCATATGGTAACTAAGCATTGAAGATATCTTGTTCGAAGCTAATGGATATTTATTACCTTGATGTTCCAACAATAAGTCTTAGTTCAAGAATAAGAATTGTGCAGAAGAACAACCATGGGAATGTTTGCAGATAGAGGAGTTTGTGTATTTGATCAAAAATGTAAGAGGAAATATTAAGAATTGATAAAAAGATCAGAAATAAATTATTTCTTGTGAAATTGTGTAGAACAAAATGTTACATAACATGATGTATTTGTTAAATTCTTGTAGTCTTACAAATCCTGTTGCATGCACATTTTGCAGAATGAGGAAAACAAATAGAACTAAGCAGAATTCAACGTAAATATAAGAGATAAGATACATGGATGATGCCCAAGGAACTTAAAATTATGAATATGAAGGAATAATATTTGGTATGGCATGGGTGTTGCAATAATGGAATCCAATATACATAGAGAAGGCAGAGAGGAGAGCACAAATTTAATAGAGACTATAAAGAGCTTGCGATGTGATGTGTAAAGCTATAAGACTAATAATGAAAGACTTATGAAGACTAAAGAACAACAAGATGTCTTCGAAATTAAGATGTTGTAGAGAGTACATTTTTACCTTGTACAATATTTTGCTACAAACAATTTTCCAATAAAATAACATAAAAGATACAATGGAAAATACACACATTACATAGATATTTTCTGCATGGAAAACCAAACCGGGAAAACTAGCATATTCTATATTCATTCATTGTGATACATTGTTTACAATGCAATATACATATAGGATCTAATGACATCCAAATCCCTAACCCAATGACCTATTTTAGTCAACAACCCGAATTCCTTAACCAAAAATAGAAAACCAATGTAAAAAACCGTGTGCTGAAAAACTACCCAACAATGGACATGAAAATCGAGGTGACGTAAAAAATGAGGAAAAAAATGTGACATGTTTCTCGAGGAAAAAACATTCTCGACAGTGCTCCCCCAAAACCCCCGTAGAAGGTGGCGAGGGACTATCACCCCCCTGCAAGCTCCGAAGGGGGGCACCTAGTGGCCCCCCCTCAAACCCCTCGATGTGCTTAGTGCAATGTAGTAGTCACTAAAGCTAGTCGTGCAAATAATATAACACATACCCAACATTCTACCACCTGTTTTTTTCTTTTCATATAAGGGGGTTATAGGGTTTCATATTCAACAATCGATGGAAGAAATGGCCATAGATCCTCTACACCAAGAGAAATTCTCAATGCTCATGTATTTTGTTAATGAATCTACACCATTATTCAAAGTTTCCACCTTCATCGGCAACACTTTCTTTTATTCAACCATGTGTCTCACAAAGTGATATAGAATATCAACATCCTTTGTCTTTGAATGATAAGCCAATTTCTTCGGCAAAAAAATTGCTCTCTAACTTTTGCAATCTATTCTTATAACTTGTTGTACCAACCCAATACCTAAACACAATATTTTTAACCACATTTATTCCTTAATTGCATCAGTGGATGCCATGTATTCATCTTCTATATTTGAAAGTGCCACTACAACCTGTCTTTTTCTGATCCAACTGATTGCTACTCCAAACAGGTTAAACATATACCCGCTTGTAGATCTCCTACAATCTAGATCTCCAACCCAATATGCATCCACAAAGAAATGTATGTCCAACACTTTGTCAAATTTTGATCTTCCTTGGTTACACAATCCATAGCTAGCAATGCCACGAAAATACCTGAAAAACCTTTTTACTATTGTCGAATGCTCCTTCCCTAGTTTTGACATATACCTGCTCAAAACTCCCACCGCATGTGCAATGTTCCGTCTAGTACACAACATTTCATACATCAAAATTCCAACTACACTCGCATATGTAACATGAGACTTACCCTCCTCCTCTTGTCATGTATTAGGACATTGATTCACAAATAAATTTACACTAGCATGAATAGGGACCTTGACCGGTTTACATTCCTCCATATTAAACCTATGCAATATTTTCTCGACATATTTTCTTTGATTTAACCATAGTTTCCTCTTTTCCAATCTCTTTTAATTTCCATGCCCAAAATGAAATTTGCATCACTGAGATGCTTCATGTAAAATTTATAGGAAATCTAAGTTTTTACATCCTGGATAATCTCCTTGTTGTTTCTTATCATGAACATGTCATCCACATACATGACCAAATAAATACAATGATCACCAATTAATTTAAAATACACGCATTGATCCTCTTTCCTTCTTCTAAAGATAAGTCCCAACATATATCTATAAAAATTTTGATACCACATCCTTGGTTATTGTTTTAAACCATACATGGACCTTTTTAGCTTGCATACCGGCTTCTTCTTTCCCTTCAGTACAAAGCCTTCTAGATACTTCATATATATTTCTTCTTCAAGATCCCATGTAGGAATGTTTTCTTCACATCCATCTGTTCTACTTCAAAATCAAATGCAACAACAACAAATAACATAAATCTTATAGAAGTTAACTTGGAAACAAGAGAAAAAATCTCACCAAAATCAATTCGCTCAACCTAGGAATAACCCTTTGCTACTAACCAAGATTTGTATTTCTCCACATTTCCCTATACATTCATTCTATTTTTAAATACACATTTTCTTCTAATGTGATTTCTTGTAATTGAAAAATCCACTAAATCCCAAGCCTCATTCTTATTTAAGGCTATTGTTTCATCATCCATGGCCTTTTCCCAGAGTTTCCCATCCTATGAATCCACTTCCTCCCTAACAGTTCTCGGATCATCATCAATAATAGAGAAAGAAAATTTTGAATGGAAATTAGATGGAGTATACCTTTCTGGTAGCCTTCTTTCTCGAACCGATCTCCTCAATACTGGAGTATGAGGATCTTCTACTTTTTATTCATGTTCTTCTATAGAGTCTGATTCATCATCCTTTAAATCAAACTATATTTTCTTCGGTTCTTCCTTACTTGGTAGGACTTAATGTTTAATAACATCCTTCATTTCTGTAAATACCACATTTTATCTATCAACAACCTTCTTAGTTTTTGTGTTCCAAATATTATAACCTTTGAGACAATATTTATACCTAATAAAGATACAATTTTCAACATTATTATCTAGCTTACTCTTGTTTTCCTTTGGAACATGAACATAGGCCTCACAACAAAATACCTTGAGATGAGTGAGAGATGTTTTCTTACCATTCCATACCTCTTGTGGAGTCTTGTCATCCATCACTGATGAGGGTGATATTTTGACTAGGTAACATGCAATACCCACTTCCTCTACCCATAATTATTTCCCTAACCCGTCACCAATGAGCATGCATCTTGCTTTTTCCATCAGTGTCCTCTTCATTATTTCTACAAATCCATTCTTCTGAGGTGTATATGGAGTACTCTTCTTCCTTGATATACCACACTTCTTAAAAAATTCTTCAAATTCATTCCTGTAGAACTCTCCGTCATTATGTGTCCTCAACACCTTACTTCTTTGCTCTATTTGATTCTCAATAATAGCCTTAAACTCATTAAACCTACCGAAGACTTCATATTTATTCCTAAGGAAATATATCAAAGTATTACTCTATAATTCATCTATAAATGAGACATAGTACACATATTTTCCCAATGATGGAACCCAGATAGGCCCAAACACATCACTGTGAACTAGCTATAAAATTCCTTTTGCCCTCGTTGCACCATAGGGGAATATTACTTGATTTTATTACCCATATACACAATTTTCATAGAAATAAAAATACAGAGAGAATTTATACATACTTTCAAACATACATTTACCATGTAGTAGCTGAAGACCCTTCTCTCTGATATGCTCCAGTATTTAATGCCACAACATAACCTTTTCTCCAGAAACTATAGGAGTTTTTTCTTCTTCAACTCCAATATCACGAACAATGGAACTATGACACCCATCACTAATAATTCTTCCTTGTAGCTTATACATATTTCCAAACTGAGTTCCCTTCAACAACATCATTACTCCTTGAACGATCCTGCAAGTTTCCTTTTCAAATATTGTTTTTTTCTCTGCATCGTCCATTTTGCTTACAAAAATCAAATTCCTGTCCAATAATAAGATGTGAATAACAACGGGTAGTGTTATAATCCTTCCATCTATAATCCTCAACTTTACTTTTCCTCGACCTATGATTATGGTTGTCGAGTCATCACCTAGGAAAACATTACGTCCATCATATCTTTCATATTCATAGAACCACTCCATGTGGGGAGTAATATGAAAGGATTCACCCGAGTCAACCAACCATGCTTCATGATTTTCATGTGTCCTTTAAGAATCCAAGTACACATCCCCTCCTTCTTCCTTGGAGGTATTTTCCTCATTAGAAGGAGATTCTTCAGATCTCCTCTTTTTTTTAACTTTGGATCTCCACTGCTTCTTGTACTTCCCTTATTTTCCATATCTCTAGCATACCTTTACAAACTTTCTGAGAGATCTATATCTACCCTTAGACTCATATCTCCCACTTGAGGACATAGACATATTTATTTCTTGGGAGCGTCCTCTTGAAAATAATGCATATGTTCTCTCTCCTTCCATGTTCTTTTGTCTCATCAACTCTGACAACAAGGATCATACCTTCATAAAACTTCAAGGTAGTTGTATTACTACCTATGGCCACAACTAGACTATCCCATGAGTTTAGTAAAGAGAACAGCAAAATGATACACTTATCTTCATCTGAAATTTTAATTTCAAGAGATACTAATTGACTTACCACATTATTGAAGGAATTCAAATGCTCTTCCACTGAGTCTAGATCTCTCATCCTCAGGTTATACATATTATTTCTTAGGAATAGTTTATTTACTAGGGACTTAGACTAATACAACTTCCCCAGCTTATCCCATAAATATTTTGTTGTAGCTTCCTCTGACACATTCAATAATACTAAATCTGAGAAACATAGTCGGATTTTTCTATTCACCTTCGATCGAAATTTTTCCAGTCATGTATTGAAGTTCATGTAGGTACAGTACCTGGATCCAAAACTATCCACTAATCTATGTCCACCAACATATCTTCCATGTTGATCTTTCACAACTCTAAAATTTTCCCATTAAACTTCTCGATCTCCATTTTCGAACTACTCAGCATTTCTTTTCAATTGAAAAATAAATACCATAGATATCCCACTATAACAAGGCTTATCACAGTCCCGAGAGAAACTCTTGACCACAAAGGTGTCCCCATGAAGAAAACAAATCTTCCGTACAAAATGTATATTTTAACCTTGTACAATATTTTACTGCAAACAAATTTTCAATAAAAGAAAATAAAATATATAATGGTAAATACACACATTACACATATATTTTCCCCTAGAAACCCAAACTAGGGAAACCAACATATTCTATATTCATTCATTGTGATAAATTGTTTACAATACAATAAACATATAGGATCCAACGACATCCAAAATTCTAACCCAATGACCTATATTAGTCAACAACCCTAATTCCTTAACCAAAAATAGAAAACCATCAGAAAAAACATGTGCTGAAAAAATGAGGCAAAAAATGCGACACTTTTCACGAGGAAAACAAAGTGGGGACTGTGTAAATTAGAAAGTAAGAATAAAAATAATTTTTTACAAGTAGTCAATCTCACCTTAAATTTTAGAGAGTAATTCCAGTTTTGATATATGTGAGGTGTATGAACACAACTCCTACAATATAACCTTTTAATTTAGTCAAAATATTGTAAAATATGGATTACCAAGATAACGTAGAATGGTTAAACTACCAACATTATTAAATAGTGTGGAATTAACTAAGTCGATCCCCTAAAATAGTGTTGGAATTGGAATATTGTAAGCATTGACAAATGTAAGGAGGGGAAATGATTTCCATTGCATTTGA
>SNQJ01S0049494.1:103938-138444 GCA_010110895.2 Picea sitchensis | reverse complement strand
AACTTAACTTAGTTAATTAGTTTAATAGTTTAATTATTGTTACTTAATTTATCGATTAAACTTTATTAATTTCCTAAATTTATCATTTATTAGTTTATTAATATTTATTTCTATATAGTATTTATTTATTATATTTCTTTTTTAAAAAATTTGTATTGTAAATAAAGGGAAATAAATACTATTATTTGCTAAATAATTAAAATAAACTGGACTTACCGAGCTACGTGCATTTTGCATGCGCTCCACGTGTTAGTCCCACTTATTTCTGAAAATAATAAAAAAAAGACCTTTCAACCCTAACTTTACTATCCCTCTTTCATTTGCTGTGGCTGTGCGAGGAGGTGTGAGGGAGCATGGCCACCATGGTTAACCCTCTCCTCGATACTACCTGCAACGGGTGGGAGAATTTGCAGGCTTCTACGTCAAGTGAATTTGGAGAGGAACTGCAATTGTTATTATTTACGTTTTCTCTCATAGCTAAAATTTTCCTTTCATAACAATAGTTTTTAGTTTTCCCTGTGTCCTTTAATTCAAGAAGAAATAGGAAAGTATAGAGATAGAGCTGTACATATACATTTGATGTATTTTGAGTGTCAGGTTTGTGTCCACAAACAACGAGGTTTATTGGGTTGTCTCCTTAAAAATTTGGTGATGGTTTCAGGACTCAGGCCAAACCGAGACATGGGCAGAGCAGCAGCATCAAAACCTGTGTTAAGAATAACTGTATGCAGGGCGCAGGAGTAGAAGCCATATCTTTTGAGCCCATGTCTTTTGGTGTTCTGGAAAACGTAAGGAGTGTATGATTTATATATATCTATTTGAGAAGGATTGTACCATTCATTCATCTCTTTGGTAGTGTGGCCGAGTAATTTTTTTTTTTTTATTATATTTTTTTTTTGAAAGTGATTATGGTTATAGTCCTCCACACAAGTTGCCTCTTCAAACTGAAAGTGTGCAGGGCGGTAGATTGACCTTGTTTTCAAGAGTTGGTATGAAAACAGTATTCGGCAAGTGAGATGATTTTTTGGTGCGAAAACATTATCTGAGAGGTTTGTTGATTTAAGATTCTAAAATTACAGATGTGTATCCATGTTCTCTACATTTTATAGGTGTAGGATTATATGAAACAATCCTGGGACTTGGAAACAAAAGGGCGAATTACAAGAGGATGTATTTACAGGAAGCTAATGCTAGGTATTGGGTTTGTTTGCCATGTCGAGTAATTGGCCGCAACAGTTTCTGTATTATGCCCATATTAACAGGGAGATAATTTGACTTTTTATGCCCATATTATGCCCAAACAAAGTGAGTCTGAGGCTGCGCTGGGCTTGGCTGCGCTGGGCTTTGGAGTTTGTTGTTGGCATTGGCTTACATGTTTGTTGTTAGGCTTGGCGCGTGTCTTGGCTTTGGTGACTGAGTGTTTGGCATACGTAGTTGTTGTTAGGTTTGTGGAGTTGAATATTCAGGGGGATGATTCTAACTTTGGCGTTGGCTTAATTTTGACCTTATTCGGCTGACTCATTCTACCCTGATTTCATTCAAAAATTTTGTTCAACAAGTTTGGACTTATGGGTAGATTTTCACAAGTTACAAATTCTATCATTAACTCAAAATGGGCTTCAAGCTTCAACTCAACGGATTCCTCCAAGCTATCGAGAAGCTTCCAAGAGAAAAATATGCTATCCATCATTACCTTTACCTTCACTCTTTCGACATGCCAAGTGCAACTTGCAAGTGGTCAGTGCTATGTCATAGTAACTAAGTTTAGTGTTTTCCCTAATAATGAGTTACAGTTATATCTCCTTCATATTCATGAGTGCATGCAAAATAAAAGGCAGACACCAGATTCCCCCTGGAGAAAGGGCTAAAACTATTTCTGGTTAGCTGACTACAGCTCCGCGCAACCTGTGTCATTACCATAAATAATTAGCATTGGACTGGGGCCAGGTCAACATAGACCAGGGGATGTCTTCCAGTAGATTACCTTTCTTTATCAGTGGACAGGATTTTGGGGAAAGGTTGTATGCTATGCCAGACTACGTGAGTTTTTTCCACGTTTACAATCTTAGTATAAGGACTCAACATGCGGCTTGGCTTGTTAATGGCTTGTTAATTAGTTACTGTATTATGCAAAAGGAAAAAAAATTGGGTTATTATTATTATTAGTTTCTTTGTATTAGGTGAAGGAAAATTTTGTGTTGATTATTATTATTAATATTTTCTTGTGCAGCTTGTGCAAATGCATTAAACACCCCAAGGAGTGGGAAGCTTGTGCAACCCATTTGAAATGTTAATCTGCAGTTGGGTGTTTACTATGGGTTAGTTATTATAATTTTATTATTATTGTAATTTTGAAAGGATAGCATGAANATTTTCCATTCTTGTTGCACACACACACACACACACATATATATATATATATATATTATCACTTAATAGTGCGTTTGGTTTGGTTTGCAGGTTAGGCGGGAGGGACTTTGGCCCTTAAGGCTCCAGTATTTCAACTAAGCTCTGATACCAAATGTAAAGACCGGTTTTAAATTAACAGCTAGTAATTCTACCAAATGTACAATAATTTCTACAAGCTATATAAAGAAGAATAATTCCCAATTTACTTAACACTTACGCATATAAAATTTATCAATGGATAATAAATCTAACTAAATAATGGATAAATTGGAATTAAATACCTTAACTCTGATGCTGTTATCCGCAGCTTGCTGAACCTGATGTTGTTATCCGCAGCTTGCTCCTTCCTGCTTCTTTAGGACACCACCCAAAACTGACCTCCCTGTCGACTAGTTAGCTTCTATCCCTAGGATATCAACGAATATCCTAGCCCTCCGAGCCCAAAGCCTCCAACAACTCTGGTCCACTTTGTCAATGCCACTCACAAAATTCCTCCCTCTGTCCAATACTCAGAGCTCTCCCAAAATCCTTCTCCACTCCTGTCAAATGAATCCCCCTCCAAACTCCTTTCCCCNCATCCTTCACTGCCTTCCCTTCATTTACTCCCCCACCTAATATCTTATCCCATTATTAAATACCTTATCCCATTCATTAATATGTTTCCATTTTCGAGAACGTAACTTAAATTAGTAGTATATTTTATTATTCACCATTAATTTAATACTTTATTAATTAATCAATTAATTAATAATTAAATCAATCATTAACCATCATGAACAACTATTTAATAATAATCAATTAGAAATGTTATTTTAAGACATAAATATAGTTTAGCTAATCTTTTAGGATTATATTATTAAATTAATTATACTTAATAATCAAGGGTCGTTACATATATAGTTACATTTCGGATTAGTCTATTGGAAAACTTGCAATGCTTAAAAATACATATTGGTGATATCCCATCAGTCCTTAAGAATATTTAGACCTAGAGTTGATGAATATTTTATTATGCAAATGGTTTATAACATAATGTAAAAGGCTCCTAGAAAACAAAAACATGTCAACAATGAGACAAGTCAAAGGACAATGGACCATATTCATGTTTCCAAATAGAGTGGTACTAATGTTTTAGTCACTTAGAATAAAATAAAAAAATAAAATATATGGATCATAAGTAACGATATATGTTGAACAATCATATCAATAATTTATAATGCATTTATAAAGAAAATCTGACTTTGATGGTCTTAGTCATTAGAAATTATAAATCATGAAGATAAGTTACAGTATTAATCAATGATAAGATAATCATAAGTTAAGATTTTTGTGTTGAGTAAGAACTCTAAGCGAAAACTCTGAAATGGCTAGGGTTTCATGCAACCCCCAAACTCTCGCCCTGTACACTATAGACCCTTTTTGAACACGCCTGGCATGCACAAATTTGTCACTCCTACTAACACATCAGAATGAGGGAAAATGGGGGGGGGTGAAAAGCCCCTCTTACTGCGATGTAGCAGCGAACGATCCAGAAAACTCCCATGCACGCTAGTCATCCTTTAGACCTCCGTTGCACTTAAGGGAACAATACCTGCAAGAAGAGACATATGGAAGCAAAGGAGAAAGCATGGATGAAAAATCATCGCATCCAAAAGAAGCTCAGGTCTAGATGCCTAGAAAATGCATCCCTCAAGCTCTGGAAGCGCCCAGATACATCATAAAATCAACCAGAATAGGGGATCACACACAATTTGTGAGATACCATGCTCTAATTTGAAAATTCTTGGGCCTTTGGTCCTCAAAAAAAGACCTTGCAAAATGGATCAATACCTGGTGGAATTCCAAAGGAGACTATGAGCTTCAATTAAGATCCAAAGGTTTTTTCACAATCATTTTCTATAACCTGAAGAAAAGGACCTCATCTTCGAAGGAGGAACATAATTATACAACTCTGTAGGTATCTACCTATGCTTTTGGATGAACCTCTTTTTCCCTGAAAATGAAGATTTCACCTATTCCGCAGTATGGATTTGTCTCTACTCCCTTCCTCAAGAGTTCTGGTTGGAAGAAATTTTAATGGACATTGGCAATACTCTGGGAAAACATGTTAAGTCCTTAGAATCTACAAAACAAAGAAAACACACCTCCTATGAAATAATATGTGTTTATATGAACATCTCTAAATCTCTACCAGGTTCAGTAACCCTGGAATAACAATATGAAGAATGGGCTCAGACAATAGACTACGAACACATTCGCTTTCATTGCCGGAAATTCCATGAACATGGGCATCTATTTAGAGACTGCCCCCCTAAATGCTCCCAGGAAGATAGAAGTCGAAGAGAAACCAGAGGGGTTAACACAGGTTCAGAACCACAGAAGACAAACTCAAAAAAAACACATCAACAACAATGGAAAAAAGAACCCCAACACCAACTCCTTTGAATCCCTCAACCAACTTCCACAAGCCGAAGAGGTGGAAAACCCACACCAAAAAATGGAAAAAGGAAACATTAACAACAAGGAAAAGAAACAACCATAGGTGCACCCAGTTCAAGGAAGCCACACAGACTCCCAGGCTTCTCAAAATCTAGGGAAATCCCCAGAGAGAGAAGAAGACATAGTCATGGAAATGGACGAGCAAGACCTAATCAATATTGACCTAGAGAGGCTAGAATAAAAACTCAATAATAAGGACCTTCAAACTATACTAGAAGATCAACTTAGAAAATTTGATAATGTTTTCCTCAATTCTTCAGTAGGGGCCACCTCTAGACTCGGCATTAGCATGGATCCAAACCCACATCCCTGGAGGAATCCCAAGGAAAAAAAAAGGTGCGGGAGAAAATCAGTGCACCAGCTAATAAAAGAGGCAGAGAACTACATGATCAACCCGGGACAGATACAAAGGCTCTTAGAGAGCTCCTTCTCCCACCCACCAAATTTTCAATAATGAAGATCATCACCTGAAACATGAGAGGCCTAAATGGGAGATCCAAACAGAGGATTCTTTGGAACTGCATAAAAACTAAAGACCCTGATATTCTTATGCTACAAGAAACAAAATGCGCGGGGAAAATAATAGAAGAAATTATCAAAAAATGTTGGAGAAACTGCAACTTTTATCACCTGGATTCAAAAGGTGTTGCAAGGGGACTAGTTATACTCTGGAACCTCACCATAGTAATCTTAGACCAAGGCTTCTCCACATGAATAAATCTTACAACTCATTACCAATATATTGGCTCAGCCAAAGATAGGTTGATCACCAATGTCTATGACCTGCAAAACTTCCAAGACAAGGACCTCCTTCTCAAAATATTAGGATACCTAGGCTCTCTAGTAGAGCACAAGCGATGGATAGTAGGTGGAGATTTCAATATGATCTTCACGCTAGAGGAAAAAAGAGGAGGGAAAAAATGCCTTGAACAAGATAGCATAAAATTCCAGGAGCTAATAGAACAACTCAATACGGTCGACATAAAGAATGGAAATGGCACTTATACTTGGACCCACAAGCGCTTAGGACACCAACAAATATCCTACAAGTTAGATCACTTCCTAATCTCAGAAGCCCTTATGCTAGAAGGTCTAATAGTAGAGTCCAACATTCTCCCGAAGTTGTGTTCATACCACTGGCCTTTTCTACCTTGGATAGATACAATAGCCACCCCCAAGCTAAAACCTTTCAAATTTGAGAAACTCTGGCTCACCCACCCAGACTTCCAGGAGCTAGCCTGAAACTGGAGTAAAAACACAGATATCCATAAGGGGACCATAATGTAATGCTTCCAGCAAAATCTAAAACACTTCAAACAACATGTATGCAAACAAAGAATTCTTTGGGAACATCTTTTAAGAAAGGAAAATGCCGAAACAAAAACTAGAGGATATTCAGGAGAAAATCATACAAATTGGGCATATAGTCACACAACAATAGGAGGATAATGACATCAAGAGGCAACTGAAAGAAATATACAAGCAAGAGGAAATACTTTGGAGACAAAAATATCCGGTCCAATGGTTCAAAGAGGGGGAGAAAAACACCAAATTCATCCACCGCTCCATGATCCATAGATGCTTCATAAATTGCATTATGAAGCTAGAATATAAGCAGACAAGCACACTGCTAACTCTTCAAGAAATAACGCACGAGCGGATAGACTTCTACAATTATATCCTCTCATAAACCCTCATGGATTGCACCTTGGCAATAGAGCGGGTGACCCAAAAAATCCCAACTCTCATCACCCAAGAATAGAATGCAGCTCTCATGAAACCCATAATGCAAGAAAAAGTGGAGCAAGCCATCCAAGATCTCCCCAAAGGAAAATCCATGAACAAATGGTTTCACTACAGACTTCTTCCACTCCTTCCAGCCATTGCTCATGGAAGAAGTGTGGAAGTTGGTGGAGGAATCACATAGCTCAGGAAAAGTTCTCCCAGTGCTAAATGCCTCTTTTCTCACCCTAATCACCAAAGAAGAGAGGGTTACAAATTTGAACAACTTCTGACCAATAGCATTATGCAATGTGATTTATAAAATCATCTCCAAGGTGATAGCCCTATGACTCAAGACCGTACTCCCCTTCATCATCTCCAAGGAGCAATCAAGGTATGTCGAAGGAAGGAAAATAATGGACAATGTCTTCCTCGTCCATGAAATCATTCACTCGCTCAAAATAACCTGTACTCCGGGTATGCTTCTAAAACTATACTTGTCAAAAGATTTTGACAAATTAAGATGGAATTACATGAAATACCTCTTAACAACTTTCAGTTTCAACAAAGATTAGATCTCTTGGACAATGAACCTCATATCCTCAACTTTCTTCTCAATCCTTGTTAACAGATTCCCCTCCCAACCCTTCTCCCCCTCGAGAGGTATAAGGTAAGGTGACCCTTTCTTCCCCTTCCTGTTTTTCATAAATGCTTAAGGTATGGGCCACTATATCCAAGCCCCAATTCAAAAATGATCGCTTCAAGGCCTTCGTCTACATGGGTTACAACCAACAACCTCCTACAACCAATTTGTTGATGATACAATGCTTCTGAATACCCTCACAATGCAAGAAGCCAACAAACTGAGATCCATTCTTAATGATTTCAGTGAATCTTCTAGAACCACCTTTAATCTGTCCAAATCACAACTCTTCTTTTTTAATATGCCATAAGCTATCCAACAACACATATCAAAACTAATGAACATACCCGTCTCCAATTTTCCCTCACAATACTTGGGACTCCCTCTATCCAGATCGACAGCCAGAAACATCTCCTGGGACTCTCTCCTCCTTTCCATCTCCAATCGATTTAGAAACTGGACCTTCCAATCCCTCAATCTCCTAGCTAGGCTCATTCTCTTAAATTCATTTCTTCAAGCCATCCCTTCCTACCTATTTTTAGCCCTAGCTACCCCTCAATCCGTCATAAAAAAAATAAGGAATTTGAAAAGGAAATTTCTATGGCATGGCCACAACCTGAACAAAAAATGGGCCTTAGAAAGTTGGGAAAAACAATGTAAGTCCAAATATCTAGGAGGTCTAGACCTCAGGGACCCTAGAAAATTAAACAACACCATGGGTGCAAAGATATGGTGGAGATGGCTCAAAACTCCAGTTGAGATCTGGGAAAAACTCTGGAAACACAAATATTCCCTGAATACACATCAAGCTATTATTATTAGGCTACAGGAAAAAATGCAGGGCTCCAATGTTTGGAACGGGGCCTGTAAAAGTCGGTCATTAATACAGGAACATGCTTTTTGGGAAATTTGTAATGGCTAGAATGCACTATTCTGGACGGATTCCTGGCAGAAATTTGCACCCCTTCAAACGAAAGAAAACCTATGATCTAATGAAAATCACATTCAAGATATATCCTCCCTAAAAGTGGAAGAACTGTGGTCAAATACCCCCAACAACTCTCCTTGGCAAAGCTGGAAATCAACCCACCAAGAACTCCAAGTGGAAACTGATTACGGCTTGTAGCACTGGAAGAAAGCAACAAACCAAAGGATAATCTGGATAAGCACATACCTAGACATTCTCAAATGGGGACATACTCTACATGGGAACTTCACACTCAAGGAGGGATATACTCTGTAGGAAAAATTCCAAAATATTAAAAATTATCGCATTTGGGAAACAATATGGAAATCGAGATTCTGGCAAAAAATCTCCACTTTCCTCTGGATTCTAATTCAAAACAAGATATTAACTTGGGACAACCTCCAAAAATGGGGTTTCATAGGTCCCTCAATATGCCACCTCTGATACCAATAGGAATAAACCATGGAGCACCTCCTAAAAAACTATCCAATCATTGAGAAAATATGGAATGAGGCCACCCAGCTCATGCGAAGAACCAAATGAGCAAACAACAACATCATCAGAACAATCATGGATTTAGGACTTAGAACTTACAAAATTCATATCCTAAAAAGAACGTGGCAACTCCTACCAAGCTTCATTGTATGGAAACTATGGAAATAGAGGAACAAAATAATATTTCATTCTTGAACCTCCCCACCCACCCTTTTATGGACCACCATCATCTTGCATCTCCAAAAAACTCTCGATCTACATTCTTGGACCCATGAATATTTCCCCACTGATCTAGGTGAACTCTCTGTCTTAAACTCCTGGGGATTCACTCTGTCACTCCCCACCCTCCCCCTATAGTCCCCCCTAAAATCCAAGGCCTTCAGTCCCTCTACTTGGCTTCCCCCCATGCCCAACTTTCACAAAGTCAACTTTGATGGTGCCTCCAAAGGAAATCCAGGAATTTCAAGATATGGTGCGGTCATAACGAATAGCACAGGACAAATTCAATACCTCATTGCAAAAAATATGGGACTCAACACCAACAATTCAGTGGAAATATGGGGTCTCAATAAAGGGGTACAAATGGATCTTGACCACAATCTCACTCGCCTGATCATTGAAGGACACTCCAAAGTCATAATCAACTTGGCTACCAAAACCATAAATGGAAAATATCTAGAAAAAATAACCCCCAGTTGGCGCCTCCTTGCCCCCCTAAATAGTCTCAAGACACTTTCAGGCTCTCTCTAACTCTCACCACTGATCACATAAGGGGAAGTGCAAGAAAAGTGGAATATAGTTTGGCCAATGCAGTGGTTGAATCCATGCAACAGGTCATTTTCATTGATACAAGGCAGTTTTTGAGCTCGTCTCTTTGGCTCCAATGCATGGAGCTATAACATTAGGATTTCCCTACCCCGGATGGGGTGTCACCTAGACAGAGTCCGAGGGTACATGGAACCAAGTGGCTAAGGGAGCTATTAACCTGGGCCGCCAACCCACAGTTATTAATTATCGCATGGCTCACACCATGAGGAAAGTTATTGTAGTGTGCCTAAACAGCTAGGCCTGGTTAATGGTCACGTGAGCAAGCCAGACGAGGTGTACCAAGCCTAAGATGGATATCAACTCGACTCCAATGGCTAGGGGGGCTATCAACTCATGGGGTTATAATAAATGGGCATTTTCCCTGGTGTACAAATCCATTATCCCTCAGCCTTGGTTAGTGCTCTTCGACTCTTCTAAGTGCTTCTACATTGTTTTCCTATGTGTATTTTTCTTGGGCACTCCCACCACTTACCCTTGCAATTGTGTTAGCTCTGAATCCCTCTTCCTACTCTGCTCACTCGGATCCCACAAGCTTCTTCATTGAAATCTCACCAGTGACTCCCTACTATCGACCTTCTCCCTCTTTTCCAAGCACCATTTCACTCCCTCCCTAGCCACATCCCAAAGCCTCCACAATCTTCTCAGCATGCCTAGAGAAAGAGGGAAATCCAACAGGGGTGTGTGATACTACAACACCCTCTCTATACGTAATCTACTCTCCCCCTCTCAACTGTCTCTCATTGCCCATTTTACTAGCCCACGACACATCAACCATAGGTCATCGTAGGAACTGTCATCTACCCATCATATCCTCCATGGCATCAGCCTGGTGAAGGAGGAAGCGTCACCTTCATGTGCACACATTCCTCCATCCACCCCTCATTTTCTCCATGGCCTCAGATTTGTCAAGGAGGAATCCCCGCCTTCATGTGTGCACATTCCTTAGGCCACCAGTATCTTGCCCCCCCCAAACCTCAATCCATAGGGCCCCTACAACGACGATGGTCGTTACATGGTGGAGGAGGGAATCCCCCCAATCTGAAAAGTGGAGGAAAACACAATGAACACCAATGACGACACCAAAATGGTCTCCAGTGCGGAAAAAGGGGAGGATAGGCCCCAACAATTTAAAAATCACCTCACGGAGGAGCACCTCCAAATTATCTTTGAAATAAGGCAAAACAAGATGATTAGATACACTCTCAGCGCTTCCTTGGCCAAAGAATGGACATTTCGTTCGACGCATTAGCTGACACTCCTGCGCGAACCTAATGCCCAACATGCGGCCAATGGTTCACCCCTGTATACAACATCCATGGACAACCAAGCTCAGAATTGCAGTGAAGTCTCCAATATACTGTTCTTTTTTAATTCTTGTTGTAGGCTTAATTTCTTAGTTTAATATAGAAACATAATAGATGGACATAAAGTTTTCCCATACACTGTATATGCATTTTTGTTCATAGTTGGTCTTAGAGGCCACCCAAATACTGTGCACACATTTTTGTTCGCATAGCTAGGATGCATAATTTTGTTAAGAAAACTTTGTTCAAACAGTTCCAGTTTATAGGATGATGTGTCAAACTTGGAGCATCTAAGAGCCACATGTTTTGGTTTCCCTTCTATTGTAGAACATGTGTCTCACACTTGGAAATGTAAAACTTACATATGTTATTAATACAAGGATCCATTTTCATAGACAAAAAAAAAAGTTACGAGTTTTGGACCTTTCCAGACTATTTCAGTCAAGAAAGTTTTGTCAATAGTCAAATATATATGAGGTTTTAATAACGAGATTCATATTGTCAAGAAAATTTAGCGCAAGGACCTTAGTCTCAAAAAATTATTTTTAGTAATTATGGGGTCCATTACATTTGGTATCAGAGATGTAGTTTACAAAACTTATGCCTAAGGGCATCACCATGAAAATATAGTGTTTGATGAAAAACTAAAAAACAAATTTTTCATTGTTACAAACAAACTCTTTCAAAATTTTAATAACCATGTCTGCACAGAATGGTGAAGAAGGTAGATATGAAGGAGATGATAATCAACAACCTGGTAGAAATATTGAACATCCCAGTGAAAGTATGTCAGAAACACAATTTTTGGAAAAAATGATAAATCAAATAGTCTAATTAAAACCATTCAAGGTTGATAATGAAAAATTAAAGAAAGCACTGGAAGATCAACAAGAAATAAATGAGATGTTGTTACGAATCATAACAATGAAAAAGATCCCAAAGAATAATGATGTGGATAAAGAAGTCTGTAAAAACTCTTCAATGGATTCAAAAAAAGGAAATGAGAATGAAAAGATCTCTTCTCATGACATGCATATAATTGAAAACAGAGTGTCTACAATGAAGAAATGAAAATAGATGGATCACTTAGATGGAGATTTTAAGAAAATTAAACATTCAACTTTTGACGAATAATCTAGAACTGGCGAAGAGGCAGAAGCCTCGTTATTGAACATAAATAAATATTTCCACATTTACAATTACTCTAGTAACATGAAAGTAAGAATGACCATCAATAAATTGAAAGGTAATGCTAGTATATGGTGGCAGGATTTAAAGTTAGCCAAAGGTATAAAGGAAAATAAAATGAAATGGCCATAATTTAAGAAATATTTTAAGAAACAATATTTGTCTGAAAGTTATTATGCGAGAAAAACCAAAGAGTTATATGAACTGAAATTAGGACAGATGTCTATGAAATATTTAATTACCAAATTTATGGGAGTATTGAGTTTTTTGACTTATGTCAAGGACGAATAGCTAAAATATCAGAGGTCTTTATGTTGCTTACCTCAATCATATAAGGAAAAAGTAGCGTTTGATAATCCAAAAAACTTGAACGAAGTACTACAAAACGAAAGAATATTCTATGAAGAATACAAGAAGCAATTTGAAAATACAAAGGCATGGAGAGAAAAGAAACAAGAGAAACTCAATCAAAGGAAAAAGGGTTTCAACCCATCACCATTTCATAATATGTTGAAAGGAAATCAAGAAAACAACTTCTCTAAGAACTCATCACAGGTACAAGGAAATAAATTAGTTAATTTGGGATTTAAGAAAACAACTGATAATGCTAGAGAGCCATTGAAATGATGGAGATGTGGAGAACCGCATTTATTGAGAAATTGTCCATATAAAAATTATACAAAAAAAAACATTCAGAGCATTCAAGAAGCTTCAACGGTTGGAGATATTGGCAAAAGTGTCCATAGAATCAATGTTGCTCTGGATGGAGGACAAGGAGATAACCAATATACCGTTGTGGAAATTGAGGGTAAAGTTCATGATAGAAACATTTATATTTTAATAGACCCTAGAGCTAGTTTATGTTATGTTACCCCATCTTTGGTAGACACAAGCAATATGAAAAAGGTAAAACATACTAAATATTGGTTAGTACAATTAGCAACAAGAACAAAAGCAAAAGTAATTGAATTCATTCCTGATTGTAAGCTGAATATAAATGGTTAGGATACAAAGGTAAATTTAAATGTATTACCTTTAGTTTCATATGACATGATTATAGGTATGGACTTGTTAGAGAAACGTAAAGTTGCACTCAAATGTTATGAAAAATCATTTATTTACAAATATGAAAGTGGAGTATCAACAAGAGTGAAAGGAATCAATAAACAGGTCTCTATCAAACAAATATCAGCAATGCAATTAAAGAAGTGAATTAGTAAAGGATGCAAAATATATGTTATTCAAGTAACGAATATGATAGATAAAGAAATTAAACCCAGTTTCGAAGAATTTTTTGTTATTCTAGGATTTGAGGATGTATTTGCAAAAGAAATACCCGAATTATCTCCAATAAGAGAAATAGATTTCTCTATTGATCTACTATTGGGATCTACACTGGTATCACATACACCTTACAAGATGAGTATCTCTGAGTTGATGGAATAACAAATTCAACTAAAGGAATTATTATATAAAGGATACTTCAGACCAAGTGTTTCTCCATGGGGAGGATGAATATAATTTTCCAAAAAGGAGGGAACTCTATGGTTATGCATTGACTATTGTCAATTGAATAAAAAGACGATAAAAAATAAGTACCCTCTTCCCAAGATTAATGATTTATTTAACCAGGTTGGAGGAGAAAAAATGTTCTCTAAATTGGATCTAAGATATGGCTATCATCAAAGAAGAATACAATATGAATACATAAATAAAACAATGTTTGGGACACGATATTGACATTACGAGTTTGTAGTAATCTCATTTGGACATATTAGCGCACCGATAAATTTTATTTTTTTAATGAATAGTATATTCATCCAATACTTGGATAAATTCATGTTGATATTTGTTGATGATATATTAATCTATTAAAATTATGAATAAGAACATGAACAACATTTGAAAATAATATTACAGATTCTAAGAGAGCATAAACTATATTATGAGTTTGACAAATAAGAAGTGCATTAGTAAAGGATGCAAAATACATGTTATTCAAGTAACAAATCTGCTACATAAAGAATGCAAACCCAGTTTGGAAGAATTTGTTGTCCTTCAAGGATTTAACGATGTATTTTCAGAAAAAATACCTGAATTACCTCCAATAAGAGAAATATATTTCTCTGTTGATCTACTATCGGGATCTACACAGACATTAAAGACACCTTACGCGACGAGTATCTTAGAATTGGTGGAATTAAAAATTCAAATAAAGGAATTATTTGATAAAGAATACATCAGACCAAGTGTTTTTCCATGGGGATCACCAGTATTATTTGTAAAAAATAAAGATGGAACTCTATGGTTATGCATTGACTATCCTCAATTGAATAAAAGGATGATAAAAAAATAATTACCCTATGCCCATGATTAATGATTTATTTGAACGTCCTGGAGGAGAAATAATAGTGTTTAAACTCAATTTAAGGTCTAGCTATTATCAAAGTAGAATAAAATATGAAGACATAAATAAAACAAATTTTGGGACATGATATGGACATTATGAGTTTGTAGGAATCCCATTTCGACTTACTAATGCATTGGTAAATGTTTTTGTGTAATGAATACTATATTCATCCAATACATGGATAAATTCATATTGATATTTATTGATGATACACTAATTTATTAAAAGTCATAATAAGAACAGGAACAACATTTGAAAATAGTATTACAAACTCTAAGAGAGCATAAAATATATTATAAGTTCGACAAATGTAACTTTTATCAAATGAAAATACAATATCTACGACACATGATATCAGAGTATGGAATTGTAGTGGATCCAAAAAAAATTAAATCTATTATGGAATGGACTGTACTTAAGAATGTAGCAGATATACGATCATTCATGGGAATTACAGGTTAGTACTAATGGTTTATTGAACGTTTTTTCAAAATTTATTATCCCATTACATCATTGCAGAAAAACAGAACAAAATTTATTTGTTCTAAAAATGTCAAGATAGTTTCGATAAATGGAAAGTCCTACTAAATACAACATCGATCCTTAAAGTGGTTGATCCTTACAAGGATTTTACAATTTGTATAGATGCAAGTAAAGAATGATTAGGAGGGGTATTGTCGTAAGACGGATATGTAATTTGTTATGACTCTCAAAAATTGAAGGAACATGAAATAAATTACATAACTCATGACCTAGAATTAGCGGGCGTAATTCATGCACTGAAAATAATTTTTAGTCAACAAGATCTCAATGCACAGGTAACAATGGTGTGAAATATTTTTTTAGTCAACAAGATCTCAATGCATGACAATCAAGTTGGATTGCCTTTTTAGGCGAGTTTGATTTTGAATTTTGACATATCATAGGAAAGGAGAATAAAGTTGTAGATGCACTTATTCCAAGAACTAATGAAATATATGAAATTAATATTAGAAAAACCGAAAGTGATATTGAGGACAAAAGGAAGGAATTTTGGAATATTAAAGTTCAAAAATAAAATATATTACCTAATTATATTGATTAAGGTTGGTAATCCTAAATGAGTTGCATAAAAACCCCTATTATGGTCATCCTCGATATCAAAAAATGATAACAGCCTTGAGGAAACAATTTTATTGGCCTAATATGAAATTTGAAACAACTAACTACTTATGTAAATGCTTAGATTGTCAACAGGTGGAGGTTGAAAATCAACACCCAACATGTTTATTACAACCTTTACCTATTCCAAAATGGAAATGGGAAATTATTTTTATTGATTTCATTATAGGTTTTCCTAAAAATCAAAGACAATTTGACTCTATTATGTTAGTATTGGATAAATTGAGTAAGTCTCCTCATTTCATACCTATGAAATGTTGATGTTTGGACAACATCGGGAAGACATTCTCTTAGAATAATAATTAATAATATAATTATTGATTATTAAATATCATATATAATAAGTAAATGATAATAATACATAGTTATTGATTATTCAAGGGACGCATTCTTTCAAGGATGGTAATAATATGTTCCCTATATATAGAACCCTCATCATTCTAATAATATATCCACCATATCTTATATGAAAAAAAAAACAACAACTTGGTATGAGAGTTAGACTGGGCTGGCCTCCTTCACACGAGGGCCCAGGAAAATGAGAGTAGAGTGAAATGTTGGGAGTGTTAAATTTATGGGGTTGTTTAAATCTCTATGAAAATCATATTTACTTTTTCTACTACTACCTAAATTTTACAAAGAACTCCATAAATTATGGTGGGAATTAATTTCTAGTAAAATTATATAATTACCTAAATATGAGGAATGTACTGCATATTTTCTTCTACCTATATTTATGCAAAGAATCCCATGAATTATGGAGGAACAATTTAACAAAGTCAAATTATATGTGGATGGATAATAATCAAATTAATCTTTGGGTAGTTACAGAGTATTCTCCAACTATTTAAAAAAAAAAAAAAAAATAGTTTCATTTTAAATTTAATTTTTCAAAGAGCCACGTCTTTTTTTTTATCAATATAATATTACTATAAAAAGACACTTGAAATACAAAACACTTTCCAAGTTACTTAGTGATGTTCTAGTGTTTACTAAAGTAATATGGTATATCATTGGAAGTAATTACCACTTGCGGAACATTGTTCTTGTTTAATTTAACACTAGAAAATCAACATGGGAAGTTGTATGACATCGAGTATATGATGGATGCGTGTTGGTATCCATATGACATCGAGTATCTGTTGGATGTGTGTTGGTATCCAAATGACATTGAGTATATGATGGATGTGTGTTGGTATTCATATGACATCAAGTATATGATGGATGTGTGTTGGTATCCATATGACATTGAGTATATGATGGATGCGTGTTGGTCATAGTAGAAGACATATTATTTGGAGGGTCATTGTATATATTTTTTCACAAGATAAATTCATCTCCTCTAGGAGATGTTTTTTATTATTCCTATTTCTTGTTCTCGGAATCTCATAGGTAATAAATCTTATAAGGATCCATAATGATGGTTGCAGGAGGTAGACATGGAGGGAAATAAATTCCAACATGATATCAAGGAGAGAAACTGCCAAGCATGATGTTGAGAGAGAAGAAGTATCTAGGAGAAATGTACCTCTCAGAATGGGACTATGGCATATAGCAAAGACAATTCCAATGATCCTGGATACAACGAGTCAATATTTATTGTAGCACAACTATGCAAGATCCAGTAGAGGAGGCAACCACATTATGAGATTCATAGCGAGAAGGTGTAGTGGTTCCAATACATGAGTCAATCCATGTGATGTTCATGAAGTATGCATGGAAGTAGTTCCAGTGTATGTAGAGGCACTCCTAGAGAGGGATGTGGTATTACATACAAAGGGAGAAGAGATTGAGTTACCTCTAGAGAAGGTGGAAGAGCTACCTTCAGTTTCAGATGGAGCAGAGATAGAAGAGGAGTCACCTGCAACTCCAGAGGGAGTTTTGATGTTTTCTAGCTTCCTGAGATATTGGTTTCATGAGGAAAGTTTGATATATCAAGTATGGTCCAAGATGACTTAGAATGATCAACGTTTACCTATTTTTCTATGGGAAAAAACATACATGAATGCAATTTGTATTAAGAATAGAAGTCCTCATAATAATTTGAGGAACATGACACTCGATGAGGCCTTCACCTGAGTGAAAGTTGAGGTTGGAAACTTCAAGATATTTGGGGTATCCAATATACATTCTTGTACCCAAGAAGAATAGGATCAAGCTAGACCCTTCAAGAAGAAAGGGTACATTTGTGGGGTACAATGAGTCTTTGAAGGAATATTGGATCTACATCCCTAGTTAGAGACATATCGAGGTGAACAGGGATGTTACATTTGAGGAGGAGGTATCATTTAAGAGATGTAGAGGGTATCACATGGAGATTGATCAAATTGATCCAATTGATCCTGTAGCTCCAGTTGATGTTTCCCAAGATATTGCAGTATGTTGGAAGAGACCTACATGGGATCATCAGACTCTACAGGAGGTATAAGGATATGTATCTACTCGTGGTACCTTTCAAGTGAGAAAGATACCTTATAGATATTCATTCTATGCCACATATATGAGCCACATCATTCATTTTGAGCCTTCCTATTATGAAGAGTCAACTATTCATCCAGTATGCAGAGATGTCATGATGGAAGAGTATCAATCCATCACAAAAAATGACGTGCGGTATATAATTCCAAGACTTGAGGGGAAGTCTGTAGTGACTTCCAAATGGATCTACAAGATCAAACACATAGTTGAAAGGAGCATCGAGAGGCCAAAAATGATATTTGTTGCTAGAGGATTCTCTTAGATGGAGGGAATAGATTATGTAGAGACATTTTCTCATGTTGCTCGATACACTTCTATCTGGATGATTATTTCCCCTGTAGCATCCATGGGTTGGAGAGTACATAAGATGGATGTAAATACAAACTTTGTGAATGGAGAGTTTGAGGAATATGTACACATCGAGCATTCATATGGTTTGGTGATACATAAGAAGGAGTCTCACATCTGTAGGTTGAAGAAGGCCTTGTATGGACTCAAACAACAACCTCGAGTTTTGTATGTGAGGATTGATAGACAACTAATGATTTTTTGGAATCCAGAAAAATGTGTTGTCTATCCCAGACAATACTACAAGACTGTTAATGATGATTCCCTGATTTTGGTCCTCTACGTTGATGACTTATTCCTCACCGATACCGAGAGCCTTATTGTTGAATGCAAGTATGCATTGGCCTCTAAGTTTGATATTAAGGACCTTGGTATGATGCATTAATTATTGGGACTAGAGGCATGGTAGAGAAATGATGAGATCTTCCTGAATCAGGGGAAGTACATAGTTGAGATATTGAAGAAGTTTGGGATGTTGAACTAGAAGCCTGTGGCTACACCAATGGTGATGAATCTGAAGAAAATAAGTGTGTATTTTTTTTATTATGACGAAATTGATCTGACTCTGTAGAGACAACTAATTTGATCTTTGATGTATCTGGCTAACACTAGACCAAATATTTTCTATACAGTGAGTGCACTTAGCTAGTTTATGAGTCAGTCGAGATAAACACACTAGATTGTTGTGAAACATGTGTTGAAATACTTGTGAGGAACATTTGGACATGGTATGAGATACAATTCCAGTATTGATATCATATGGAAAGAATATATTGACTCTGATTGGGCATGGATCTTAGTAAACAGAAAGAGAACCTTTGGGTGTTGCTTCACTTTGGGATCTTCCATGGTTTCTTGGTGTAGCAGGAAACAAACTTATGTGGATTTGAGTACGACAGAAGCAGAGGACATTGCATTAAGTATGTTAGTCCATGAAGTAGTTTGGATTCATAATATCCTTGAAGATTTATCTGAACATGTGTTGGATTCCACCATCATTCATTATGGTAACCAAAGTTGTGTGAAGATCTTAGATAAGGTAGTGTTTCATGAAAAATTGAACCACATTGAGATCAAGTACCATTATATCCGAGACATGGTGAAATGGAAGGAAGTACTGGTGTTGTACCATCCTACAGATGAGTAGGTTGTTGATGTTCTTACCAAACCAGGATGAAGTTCAAGTAATTTCATCATAGACTTGGTGTGGTAGATAATGCCTCCTTCGCTCAAAGGGAGTGTTGATGTTTATAGCTTCCTGAGACATTCTCTAGATCATACTCCTCTGTGACTGAGTTGATTTGATATGTGGTGACACTTATTCGAGAAGGGATAAGTGGGACACTTTTCCAGAAAGGGATAAGTGTATTTGGGATTATAGCCCAATGCCCCTTATGGAGATAACATGAGGACATGTCCCATGTGGAAATCACATGAGTACATGTCATGGGAGTTGACTCTTGATGTCACAAACTATGGGAGTTGAACCTAGTGTTTCTAGAGGGTGTAGCCCCTAGAAGTCTGCATGGGAGTACCATGTGTGAAAAACATTCTCCATATCGTACTCCTCTTTGAATTGAGTTGATTTTATCTCTGAGGACACTTATTTGAGAAGGGATGAGTGCATTTTGAATTATAGCCCAACGTCCCATATGGAGAGAACATGAGGACATGTCAAGGGAATTGACCCTTGATGTCACACACTATGGAGAGTTGACCCTAACTGTTCCTAGAGGGTGTAGCCTATTGAAATCCACATGGCAGTGCCATGTGTGACAAACCTTTTGCTACTATGGTGGTTGTGTAGCACTGGAAGAGACTGCGTATATCTAGATAGTAGTTGTGTACTACTTGTAACAACCCCATCATTACAACTACACGAGACACAAGAAAGTGTAAACATTATTTTTTTTAAAGAACGAGGCAACAATGACAACAATTAATCAACATGACTTGACGATGAACACAACCTACACATTCAGGCAACAAACAAAAACAACCCAACATACTATCACATCATGCAACCAGATGAAACATGCGATAAACAAAGGAAAAAAAATGACTACCTGCCCGACACAAGGAAGTCGACGCCTACAAGCCGAAGAACAACATCAACAATCCTAACACAATGTCTTGATGACTAGTAATTAGAAAAATTCTACAGCGTGCAAAACCAAACACATTGAGGCGTTACAAAATGAAGTACCAACATCAATTACAACGAAAAAATTCCTTCATCAGGAAGCACAAGACTTTGACCTGGTTATCATTCGCGTCTATCCATTAGAGTGCGTAATGATCCCCTCATTGGGAATCATGCAGTCATAGGGCGATAGGTGTGACAATAACCGTAGTGCAAAAAAACCTATCTAGTCCACTAACCCAAGAAAATCCAACGCACTAGGAGACCGAATTGATGGTAAACACATGAAGACTAACCCAAGAACCCAATCAACAAGTCAACAAGACACAAGGGGATCTGACGACTATAACATCCATACAACACATTAAGTTCTGTGAGCAATAATTTCTATTGAAAACATACATAAATCTGTACACATTAAAATAATTATTATCAACAATTAGCTCATTGTAACTAATTATATTAAAAGTACATGTTGTTCATGTTAACTACATCAATATTAAAAATACATTTTCTTCATGGTAACGAATTGTAAAACGTTGTTAAATATCGCTATAACAATATTGCAAAACATGATAACCTTATTGTAAAACGTTGTTAAATATCGCTTGCAATTATCATTGCTGCATCAATAGCGATGTTACATCAGTGTGATATCACTGTCAAAAAAATATGCTATCAATCAATAATAATGGCTATCAATCAATATGAGATCATTGTCAACAATTACTGCAATTTATTAATAATGATTGTCGACAAGATATGCTATCAATCAATGAAATATGTTGTCAATCAATATGATATCACGGTCAACAAAATTTTTCTAACTATTAATAAAGGTTGTCAACTAAACATGCTATCAATCAATGATGATTGATGGAATCCACGGTGTAGATATCATTGTGTAATCAAGGCGTATGCATCTTGACAGTGTAAAATATTGTTATCATTATGAATCATGGGAAATTGTTGTGTAATAAAGATTCAATCGCAGAAACACCATACAAAAAAATCATTGTGTAATAAAGATTCAAATCATAGTCACCCAATACATAAAAGTCATTGTGTGATAGAGATTCAAATCGCAGTCACCCAACACATAAAATTGTTGTGTAATAAAGAATCAATTCGCATTCATTCAAAGGGCAAATCCATTTCCTATCAAGGTATGGCGTCGTTGTCATTCATAGGTTTACAAACACAATCAATCAAAGGTAAATTTGTTTCCAATCAAGGTATGATTTCCCTGTCATTCACATGTTTAAAAAAAATGCAGTCAATCAAGGGCAAATTCATTGCCAAATCAAGGTATTATTTCATTGTCATTCACAGGTTTAAAAATGCATTCAAACAAAGGGTAAATTCATTGCCAATAAAGGTAGGATTTTTCTGTCATTCATAGGTTTAAAAATGAAGTCAACAAAGGGTAAATTCATTGCCAAATCAAGGTATAATTTTGTTGTCATTGACAAGTTTAAAAACATAGTCAAACAAAGAATAAATTCGTTGAAAATAAAGGTATGATTTTTCTCTCATTCAGAGGTTTAAAAACACAGTCAACAAAGGGTAAATTTGTTGCCAAATCAAGGTCTGATTGCATTGTCATTCACATGTTTAAAAACAAAGTCAACAAAAGTTAAATTTGTTGCCAAATCAAGGTATGATTTCTCTGGCATTCACACGTTTAAAAACACAATCAACAAAGGTTAAATTCACAGTTTAATACTGGTAACATTTCACAGTCTAATAATAATATGCAAGACAATGATACAATATGAAATACAACGATATAATAATATGCAATACAACGATACAATATGAAATAAAATGATATAATAATCTGCAATACAACAATATACAAATGGAGGGTAAAAATTTGGGTAAAAACAAATGCAAACTCTATGTAAAAATGAATGCAACACTATGTGAAAATGAAATAATTGCCAAGTAAACTCATTGTGGGAAGGGTCACAAAAATCATAGGGGAAAAGATGGTTAATGAGACACGAAAATGATGGTGTAATTGTTGTGTAAAGGTTGGGTAAATCGCCCAGAAATTACCGTTGTGAAGGCTGAGTAAAGACTCCAAGAAAACTCAGAAATAAACAAACACAAGATAAGGCAAAAGAAATCAACAAACAAAAAATGTATATGTAATCAATCGAAAGAAAGTGCAGAGATAAGTAAGGGATAAACATCTGGGAAAAAATTATCCTCCACTCATCATCCATGCACATAAAAGTAGGGCATTTGAATCTATAGGCCTTTAATCAATGAAGTGACGACATTCGATTCAGCTCCTGGCCAATTTCTTAGGCACATACTGATGACTAAAGGGATAAGGGAAAAACATATATTTATTTGTAATAATCAATAAAAAAAACACAAAAAAATCATAGCAATCAGGGTTGGGTTCTCCAAGGGAATCAATTCAAAATGCAACAAGCCTGAGGCTGGGATGACTTTAAGTTCATTGATTATAAAATGTTGAGTAAAACATAATATTTACACAAAATAATTATAGTAATGAAAGAGCAGGAAAAATATTAATCTACCATTAAAAAATAAACACACACGTACTGTAGCCAAATGCGACAAATACGAGTATTTGTCCCACGTGCGCTCTGTTCAACTGCCGCTTGCCAACTGATGTGATCTCATCGGTTCCTCTTAGCCAATGCTAGGGATAATCTTCTCCCCCCCGAGCCCCCCGAGCCACAAAGGGGCCACACACAAAATACCAGAGAACCGCTAGAAGCCATCTCACCTCCCAAGGTTGAGCTACTCATTACCTAAGCTAGGTATCCCAACTCCCACAAGATAGGTTCAGTCAAGAAAAAAATTTAGCAGTGTAATGTTACGCATAAATTTGAGATCCATATTCCTCCTTCATCCTTTTTATAGAGTTTTGCAAGTAATTAGTTTCCCAAATTCTCATTAAATTTCCTTTTCATTTAATTAATTAGGAAAACCCTCCCCTTTACACATGTCACCCATCCCCTAGTTGCACCAAAAATTCAATTTTATTAATTAATTAACTATTCCTATTTCCCTCACCCACCTAAAAGAATTCCTAAAAACGCTCGTAGGTGTCCCAAAATTACCTTACACTTCTTAAATGACTTACGCCTTCCTAAATTCCTAGTAGAGTCCAAAAATAACAAGTTCTCAAGGCAAGATTCCTTACTAAGTTAGACATTATTCTTTTTCTTTATGTTTCCCCTTTTCTTTAGGTTTCCCCTTTTTCGTTTGGTTTCCTATTTCTTTTAAGTTTCCTTCTTTTCCCTTTTTAACTAAAAATCAATTTAGCAAGTGTAGAAAAACAACCATTTACCCCTTCTTCTTTTTAACTAAAAAATAAATTAGGATATGTAGATAAAAAAATCATTTCCCTTTTTAATATTTTAATCCCTGGTAATAATTTGATTTTAAAATTTAATTTGAATTTCTTACCCCCCTTCTTGTTACAAGTTTATTTATTATTATTTTATTTTTTTGACCCCAAGTTTTACTTAGACCTAGGTTTTTAATTTCTCTAGGTTGGGCGACATTTTTATTAGAAAATTTTGTTTTTAAATCTTACTTATCACATCATTCATTTTAAGGTTGTCTAGGTTTTATTCACTTATCAACTAAAAACGTGACGTGCCCTTCAGGACGTACTAGGTGATCCAAGGGTGCCACTCACCTCTTTCCATTTTTATGCACGACGTGCCCTTCAGGACGCACCAGGTGATCCAAGTGTGCCACTCACCTCTTTCAGTTTTCCATGCGTGACGTTCCCTTGAGGATGTACTACGTGCTCTAAGGGTGCCACTCACCTCTTTCAGTTTTCCTTGCACGACGTTCCCTTGAGGATGCACTACGTGATCCAATGGTGCCAATTACCTCTTGAATGACTTGGTATACATAAAAAACCCTTGGAGTCAATACTTTGCAAGGTGATATTGTGGGAGACTAACGACCTCTAGTGAATAAGGCCCCTTCCTTATTGTGTTCCCCTTAGAATCATCGTGAGCAACTGTCACAGTCTTCCCTCATGGCATCGTGGGTATTCTCAAACCAGGTAATAGGTAACCTATAGTTAGAGCCACGACGAGAGTGATAGTAGGCTATGGTAGGGATTCTCCCACACCTCTCCCTATAAGTATCTGGTTTTCGTGCATGGCCCCTCTACTCCACATGTGAATCTGGTCGACAAACTATCGTCACCCTGCATCATCAACGAATCATGTTAGAAAAATAATCAATCATCATAACATCTAATCATATGTACATGTGTCACATCAACAATATTCAACCCAACAGTCCAGTCCCTGATTCGATCTAGAGCCCAAGGGGTTTCACTGATTCCTCTGCATCCTCAAGGTTCAAAGTCTTACACACTTAGGAGAACCTAATCAATAGCACTTTTCTATGTTAATACAACAAAATAACATATCAGCATATCGATAATTCCTCATAATCATAATCAAATGACCAATAGTATAATAATCTGGATCACTTGCAAGCAAGTGTACTCAAAGAATAAGTTCACTCAGCGCATGCAAGAGAGGGATGTTACATACAGCCCCTCTTGGTCTAAAATTCGTCCTGAAGTTTCATAGTATATAACTTCCCAAATAATGTGTATCACAGTATCATAATTTTATCTATCAAACAAAAATGGATAATGTTGGCGCATATCATATGCATCCTCTAAGGTCGTCGAGTGCGGTCTATAGTTGTCCAACTAGACCTTGACCTGATCTACTATTCGACACCGTAGATATCAAATGTGATGGTCCAGGATGTGTATTGGCTCCGCCGTGCAGGAACCCTCATCAACTACCTACCAGGAAATCATGGTAATAACATGTGTAGGATCACTAATATAATGTCTCAAAATAGATACATGAAAAACATCATGCATACACCTCAAAGAATCATGAAAGGCTATTCGGTAGGACACAAGGCCCTTCTTTTCCAGAATATCGAAAGGTTCCATGAACCTAGGAGAGAGTTCAGCACTCTTTCCAAACTTGATCGAACTCCTTTTTTGTTTCACCGACAAGAAGACTCGATCGCCAACTTTGTAACTACAGTCGACACAGTGCGCATTGACATAACTCTTCTATTGATCATGTGCTTCTTTGATCCTTTTTCTTATTGTTTGCATTTGATCTTCCATTTCTTGGAGCGCTTATGGCCCCACCAAGACCCTATCCGCAAGCTGATACCAAATCAAAGGTGTCTGACATGGTCTCCCGTAAAGAAACTTGAAAGGCAGCATATTAATGGTGCTTTGATAACTTTTATTATATGTTAATTCTACCAGTGGAAAAAATTCTTCCCAATTCTTTTTTTGGTCTGTCACGTACATGCACAACATGTCCTCCAAGATATGGTTTTTTCGTTCAGTCTCACTATCTGTCTCTGGGTGATACACAATACTAAAGTTAAGTTTTTTTCTGAAGGCCTCTTGGAAACTAGTCCAAAATCGTCTAGTAAACATTAATCCTTGATCGGATATAATCCTCTTAGGCATGACATGGAGCCTCACAATATGACTGAGGAAAAATCTATCTATGTCAGGTCCCTGATATGTCGTACACACAGGAATAAACTGAGCACTCTTCGTCAGAGTGTCAACTACCACAAAGATCGAGTCATGTCTCCTTGCCATCAATGGAAATCCAATAATTAAATACATCAAAATGACCTCCCATTTTGATTCCAGAATAGCGTGTGGTTGTCGTAATCCTATTGGATGTCTATGTTTATCCTTCACCTGCTGACATTCTAGAAATATTTCCATGTAGTTGACTATGTCTCCCTTCATTCCTTTCCAGAAGAATAAGTGTTTAAGGTCTTCCCTCATGTTCGTGACTCCAGGATGAGCCATGTATATTTCTCTGTGAGCCTTGTTTAGGATCAAACTCCTCAACTCATCGTTCAGTGGTACGTAAATTCTGTTTTTAAATCTCAATAATTAGTCTCCATCCAACATAAATCCTTAAAATATTAGTACCATCATGGTGTTTTGTCCAATAAAATCCTTGACCTCTTTGCACTAGTCATCGTCGCGTTGCAAGGTTAGAATATTTTCACGTAGATTCATCTGAAGAGGCAACACCAAAAATATGCGTGGTCTCTAGCTCAATGCATTGACCACTTGGTTCATTGTTCCTTTTATGTAAGTAATATTGAAATCATACTCGCTAGAAGTTCTAACCAACATCGTTGTCGTGTGTTCAAGCCACTTTGTGTAAAGATGTGTTGTAGTCCACAATGGTCCATTTTTAGTTCGAATTTTTGTTCAATAAGATAGTGTCTCCAAACACTCAAGGCCTAAACAATGGCTAACAAATTGAAATCATGTGTTGCATAGTTCTCCTCATGCTTTCTCAACGTCCTCGATATGTGAGCGATCAATTGACCGTCTTGCATCAAGAATCCACCTAATACTTCCTTGGATGTGTTAGTGGATACCAAAAAGTCTGCATCCATGTCAGGGACCTTCATTATCATTGTCATTTTCAACATTTCCTTGAGCCTCCTCCTTGATCCATACTTGGTGATACCCTAATCGCAAGTCGATCTTTGAAAACACCATCATGCCTTTCATATGATAGAACAAATCATCAATCCTTGGAAATAGGTATTAATTCTTGATCATTTCCTTATTCAATTGATGATAGTCAATGTAGAGTCTCCATGACCCATCCTTTTTTTGTATGAAAATAACAGGCACACCCCATGGTGACACACTTGGACATATAAGTCCTAGGTCCAACAACTTGTTCATTTGCATTCTCAATTCCTGTAACTCCAAGGTCGACATTCAATAAGGAGATTTTGCTATTGGTTTAGTCCTCGATTTTAGGTCTATGATAAATTCCAACTCCCTCTTCAATGACATCCTAGGTAACTCCTTAGGGAATACATCTGCAAACTCTCTCACCACCGGAAGGTGTTCTAGACCTTCTGCTACTCCCTTCTCATTTAATGCAAGGATAGCATAAAGATTGCATACCTTCCGCATGCTCTTCTTTAGCTCCAAGGAAGAGATGAACCTCAGGAAAACTCCCTTGTTTCGACCTACAATCATGCGTGTATGCCCCTCATCATCAACCAAAATCAAATGTTTCGTCTTATAGTTGAGTATCACCTCATGCGATTCCAACCAATCCATATTGATCGTGACGTCATAATATCCTAAGATCATGACGTACAGGGTGGCCCCGGTAACAAACTCTCCCAGGTTAAGGATACATCCCGTAACCCTCCCTCCAACCTTTTGTTTGGATCCTGAAGCCATTTCTAGAAAGTTAAACTCATCTTGTTCGATTTCCTTTACCTTTATTCTTTTTAGCACTGCTCCAGAAATGAAACTCTTTCTAGCACATGGATCTATCAAAATACTAAGGGTATGGTCAACTATGGTAGCTGACATCTCGAGCAAAGTCAACTGGTGCTCTTCCTGATGGTTATTCATCATTGCATGAATTCAATGGGACTTTTGCCCAAATCTCCCACGGTAGTGGGTCCAACGGATATGGATTCCCTAGTCCTCTCCACTGGGAATTCGTGCTGGTAATGTGGCTCCCCACATGTACAACACCCCTTTTTGGTCAAGTATTCCTGGTACCTGAAGTAGAAGTTGAAGGCCCACTGGCCTGGAATCCTAGTTTGTTCTGCTGAAGAGGCCTAAACTGTTGTTGTTGCGGTCTATGTTGTTGTTGGTATTGTGGTCCTTGATAAGGAGTATGTTGCTATGGCATCAGTCATCGAGTTGTAGTGAAAGTGGATCCTCTCTCGAATTCATAGTATCCTGGTGACTTTGTAGGTGGATACTGATGCTGCTGTGCACCCTTTGACACTTTCCCTACTGGTCTCATTGGAGTCCTACTCTGACCTCGACTGGTAAGCTCCTCCTCTACTATGAGGGCCTTCTGAATGACATCATTGAAGGTATGAGGTATCATAATCCTAACCTTTTCATGAATGTTGACAGTAAGGCCAAACAAGAACTTGTTGACCTTAAGTTTCTTAGTATTCAGGTATGGAACATACCGAAGCAACTCCATAAAATGGGCCTCCTACTCAGGCACTGTATGATCACCCTATCTCAAGGCATTTAACTCATTGAGATGACTCCCAATGAATTCCTCTGATAGGTACCTCTCTTGGAACCATTCCTTGAACAATTTCCATGACACATCTTCGAATACCATGTTCAATTGTGGCAAGAGCGCCTTCCATGAGCGCTCCCCTTCATTTGAAAGAATGCCATGCAGACCTTCATATTGGAGGTATAGTCGTGAAGTGAAAAGCATATCGCTATATTGTCCAACCATGCCTCGATGACTACACTATCTTGGGCACCAAAGAACTTGAGAAATTTGGCCTTCTTGAGTTCGTGGTGAATGCTACTAGTACTAACCAGAGAACACAGTGGATCCTCAGGGGGTGTCGATGCCCTATCCTCATCTCCATCCAAAGTGCTGATCACTACCTCTGACATCCACTAAAAGTACCTCATCATCCCAACCACATCACCTGCAACTATTTTTTCCTTCTCGACAACTTGTTCATCTCTATGTGGGTTAGACCCCTCAGGCGAGGATTCTGATGGGGTTGTTGCACCTCCTCCCATAGCACCCTGTCGTCTGCTTTCACGATGTCCTATAACCATGATTACCTACACGAATGCAAGTCAACTTAATTAACAACATTATAATCAAATATCAAATCAACGAAAGTCATAGTGATCCCAAGTCACAGGCCAAGCTCGCTCTGATACCATATGTAACGACCCCAACATCACGACTACAAGAAACGCAAGCAAGTGATTTTTTTTTTTTAAAGAAAGAATGGAACAACGACAACAATTAATCAACACGACATGATGACGAACAAAACTTACACATTCAGGCAATAGACAACAACGACCTAACATACTAGAAAATCATGCAACCAGACGAAACATGCGATAAACAAAGGCAAACACACGACTACCCTCCCAACATAAGGAAGTCGATGCCTACAAGATAAAAGACAACATCAACAGTCCTGACACAATGGCTTGATGACCAATAACTAGAAAACTTCTACAGCGCACAAAAGCAAATGCATTGAGGCATTACATAACCAAGTACCGACATCAATTACAATGAACAAATGCCCTCATCGGGAAGCATAAGACTCCGACCATGTTATATTTCGTGTCTATCCATTAGGGTGTGCAATGATCCCCAAATCATGAATCATGTCGTCACAGGGAGATAGGCAGGACAATAAACCTAGTGCAACACAACCTATCTAAACCACTAACCCAAGAAAATCCAACGCTCTAGGAGACCTACTTGACGGTCAACACATGACGACTAACCCAAGCACCCAATCGACAAGTCAACAATACACAAGGGTATCCAATGACTATAACATTCATACAACATATTAAATTACTTGAGCAATAATTTCTATTTAAAAGATACATAAATCTTTACACATTAAAATAATTATTATCAACAATTAGCTGATTGTAACTAATTATACTAGAAATACATGTTGTTCATGTTAACTACATCAATATTAAAAATACATTTTGTTCATGGTAACGAATTGTAAAACACTATTAAATATCATTATACCAATATTGCAAAACGCGATAACATTATTATAAAACACTGTTAAATATAGCTTGTAATTATCGTTGCTACATCAATAATGTTGTTACATCAATATGATATCACTATCAGCAAAATATGCTATCAATCAATAATAATGGTTGTCAGTCAATATGATATTGCTTTCAACAATTATTTTTATCTATTAATAATGATTGTCAACAAGATATGCTATAAATCAATGAAATATGTTGTCAATCAATATGATATCGCGGTCAACAAAATTTTGCTAACTATTAATAAAGGATGTCATCTAAACATGCTATCAATCAATGATCATTTATGGAATTCAGGGTGTAGACATCGTTGTGTAAACAAGGAGAATGCATCCCGACTCTGTAAAAGATTGTTATCATTATGAATCATGGGAAAATGTTCTGTAGTAAAGATTCAATCATAGACACACCATACATAAAAATCACTATGTAATAAAGATTCAAATCGCGGTTACCCAATACATAAAAGTCATTGCATGATATAGATTCAAATTGCAGTCGCCCAACACATAAAATCATTGTGTAATAAAGATTCAATTCACATTCATTCAATTTGTAAATCCATTGCCTATGTCTCTTTCATTCACAGGTTTACAAACATAGTCGATCAAGTGTAAATTCGTTGCCAATCAAGGTATGATTTCGCTGTCATTAACAAGTTTAATAAAATGCAGTCAATCGAGGGTAAATTCGTTGCCAAATCAAGGTATGATTTCACTGCCATTCATAGGATTAAAAACAAATTCAAACAAAGGGTAAATTCGTTGTCAATCAAGGTATGATTTCACTGTCATTCATAGGTTTAAAATCGTAGTCAAAAAAGGTTAAATTCTTTTCCAAATCAAGGTATGATTTCGCTGTCATTCACAGGTTTAAAAACATGGTCAAACAAAGGGTAAATTCAGTGCCAATCAAGGTATGATTTCATGGTCATTCATAAGTTTAAAAACACAGTCAACAAAGGGTAAATATGTTTCCAAATCAAGGTATGATTGCACTGTCATTCACAGGTTTAAAAACGCAGTCAACAAAGGGTAAATGTGTTTCCCACTCAAAGTTGGATTTAACTGTCATTCATAGGTTTAAAAACATAGTCAACAAAGGGTAAATTCGCAGTTTAATACTAGTAACATTTCATAGTCTAATAATTGTAATTTCATAGTCTAATAATAATGTGAAAGCCATCGATACAATATGAAATACAATGATATAATAATATGAAATACAATGATACAATATGCAATACAACAATATAATAATATGAAATACAACAATATACAAATGGAGGGTAAAAATTTGGGTCAAAACGAATGCAAACTCTATGTAAAAATGAATTCATCGCTATGTGAAAACGAAATAGCTGCCAAGTAAAATCATTGTGGGAAGGGAAACAAAAATCATATGGGGAAACATGGGTAATGAGACACGAAAATCATGGTGTAACTGTTGTGTAAAGGTTGGGTAAATTGCCCAGAAATTACCGTTGTGAAGACATCTAGGAAAACTAGAGATAATCAAACAGAGAATAAGGCAGAAGAAATCAGCCACCAGAAAATGCATATGTAATCAATCAAAATAAAGTGAAGAGATAAGTAAGGGATAGAAAACTGGGAAAAATTTATCATCCACTCATCATCCATGCACAAAAAAGTAGGGCATTTGAATCTATAGGTATTTAAACACCGAAGTGACAATCGTCGATTCGGCTCCTAGCCGATTGCTCAGGCATGGACCGATGACTTAAGGGATAAGGCAAAAACATATATTTATTCATAGTAATCAATAAAACAAACACATAAAAATCATAGCAATCAGGGTTAGGTTCGCCAAGGGAATCAACTCAAAATGCAGCAAGCGTAAGGCTGGGATGAATTCAAGTTCATTGATTATAAAATGTTGAGTAAAACATAATATTTACACAGAAGAAGCACAGTAATGAAAGCGATGGAACAATATTAATATACCATTCAAAAATAAATGCATATGTACCATAGACAAATGCGACATCTCCGAGTCGTTGTCCCACGCGCGCTCCATCTAGCTTATTCTTGCCGACCGATGTGACCTCATTGGTACCTCCCAGCCAACGCTAGGGGTAATCTTCTTCCCCCTGAGGCCCCCCAGCTGCAAAGGGGCCATGCACACAATACCATAGAACCACTAGAACCCATCTCGCCTCGCAAGGTCAAGCTACCGCTCATTACGAGAGTTGGGTATCCCAACTCCCACAAGATAAGTTCAATCAAGACAAAAATTCAATAGTGTAACTTTATGCATAAAGATGAGATCCATACTCCTCCTCCTCCATCCTTTTTATAGAGTTTTTCAAGTAATTAGTTTCTCAAATTCTCATTAAATTCCCTTTTCATTTAATTAATTAGGAAAAACCTCCCTCGTACACATGTCGCCCATCCCCTATTTGCACCCAAAATTAATTAATTATTCCCATTTCCCTCACCCACCTAAAAGCATTCTTAAAAATTTTCTTAGGTGTCCCAAAATTCCCTTACACTTGTTAAACGACTTACACCTTATTAAATTCCTAGTTGAGTTAAAAAATAACAAGTTCCCAAGGCAAGATTCCTTACTAAGTTAGACATTCATATTTTTCTTTATGCTTCCCTTTTTTCCTTTAGTTTCCTATTTCAACTTTCCCTCTTTTCCCTTTTTAACTAAAAATCAGTTTAGGAAGTGTAGAAAAACAACCATTTACCCCTTTTTCTTTTCAACTAAAAATTAAATTAACATATGTAGATAAAACAATCATTTCCCTTTTTAGAATTTTAATCCCCCATTATAATTTGATTTTAAAATTTAATTTGAATTTCTTACCCCCCTTCTTGTTACGAGTTTATTTATTATTAATTTTTTTTTATTATCACAAGTTCTACTTAGACCTAGTTTTTTAATTTCTCTAGGCCGGGTGACATTTTTATTAGGGAAAATTGTTTTTAAATCTTACTTATCACATCATTGATTTTAAGGCCGTTTAGGTTTTATTCACTTACTAGTTAAAAATGCGACGTTCCCTTTAGGACGCACTAGGTGCTCCAACTGTGCCACTCGCCTCTTTTTGTTTTCCTTGTGTGATGTGCCCTTCAGGATGCACTACGTGCTCCAAGGGTTCCACTCATCTCTTTACATTTTCCTTGCGCGATGTGCCCTTCAATATTCACTACATGCTCCAAGGATACCACTTGCCTCTTGATTGACTTGGTATACATCAAAACCCCTAGAGTCAATACTACACCAGGTGATCTTGTGGGAGACTAAGGGCCTCTAAGGAATAAGGACCCTACCTTCTTGCGCACCCCTTAGAATCATCATGAGAAACTGTTGCAGTCTTCCCTCATGACATCATGGGTCTTCTTGAACTAGGTAATCATTAACCTACAGTTCGAGTCACATAAGGAGTGCTACTAGGTTGTGGTAGGGCTGCTCCCACACCTCTCCCTCAAAGTCTCTAGTTCCCATGCGTGACCCCTCTACTCCACATGTGATTTTGGTCGGCAAACTATCATCAACCTACATCATCAATGAACCATGTCAGCAAAATAATCAATCATCATAACATCTAATCATATCTACATATGTCACATCAACAATATTCAACCCAACAGTCCACTCCCTGACTCGGTCCAGATTTTAAGGGGTTTCATCGATGCCTCTGCATCCTCGAGGTCCAAATTCCTACACACTCAGGAGAACCTATTCAATAACACCTTTATATGTCAATACAAAAAAATAACATATCACCATATTCATAATGCCTCATAATCATAATCAAACGACCAATAGTATAATAATCTGGATCACTTGCAAAAAAGTGTCATAAAATAATAAGTTCACTCAGTGCGCGCAAGAGTAGGATGCTACACTACTATTAAAAGATACATCCCTAGCTAAGAGGGAGTGTTGATGTTTCAACATTGGGTGAAACTTCTCCTAGAATGAGTTGCAGACCAAGGGAGATAGGATACCTTTATCATAAATGTGCACTTGTGGTAAATGGGCCTAGATGTAGTCCTTCCTTGATCATGCCAAGGAATAATATGGAATCAAGGTGCTTGAAGTGATTTCCATGTTTCTATTAGCATCAGGATGACATTCACTCATAGGTGTGTACTTGTGGTGAAATATCCTGGTGTGGTCTTTGCAAGATACCAGATATATAAAATATGCAGAACAGAAACGAAATGCTAGAAATAATAGAATAACAGTAAAATATCCAGCATAATCTTCAC